>PITA01003197.1:0-28109 GCA_004023965.1 Spilogale gracilis
TTATCTTTTTTTTTTTTAAAGATTTTATTTATTTGACAGAGAGAAACACAGCCAGAGAGGGAACACAAGCAGGGGGAGTGAGAGAGAGAGAAGCAGGCTTCCTGCCAACCAGGGAGCCCGATGTGGGACTCGATCCCGGGTCTCTGGGATCATGAACTGAGCCGAAGGCAGTCGCTTAACCAACTGAGCCACCCAGGCGCCCCTTTTTTTCTTATCTCTAAAGGAATATTTTAGAAACTTACTTCTCTTCTGAAAAGAATGTTTTTCCTGTGAAATTAACATTTTTTTCTGAAGTTTAGAAAACACTTCAGGAACACTTTCATTCCTTTTCTTTTCTCTTTAAATTTAATTTTAGTAAGATTAAATATAATTTAGTTTTAAAATAACATGAGTGATATCACCCATGTATAAAAAAGCATACCTTTCAGTTTATTTTTCTTATAACTTATAATACTTTTATTTCTCCCCCTAAAGGAAGATTTGTAGAATATTATAAATGAAGGGATATTTCTGATGGAAAGATTTTGGTTGATTATTTACTCTCTTCTCTTTTTTGGAATGGCTTGAATTTTTTAATAATGAATGTATATATTTTAAGAACAAGCCATTACTTTTTTCAAAAAATTTCAAAATATCATGCCTTTCTGTGACATATGAAAATGTTACAAAATATACAAATTGAATGAAAATAGATCATTAAAATCAGCCTGGATTAAAATGACACATTTAGTCATAAAAAAGAGAAAACACAAATCACCAATATTGGGAATGAAATAGGGGATATAACTGTGGTGTCTAAATGGGGTATCTCTCCCTGTGAGACGGGGGACCCAAATGTGGGGCAACAACCCGGTGGAGGCCAGTGGCTAGGACAGTGAAAGGATTCACCTAAGGCAGAACAAAGGAGATAGAAATTTATTAAATACACCGCAAGGGAGTGGTGGGCATTACAACAGAAGAGAGGCTGTCTACAAGGAGGCAGTGGGTGAGGACTGCTTTTAAAGGGGGAAGATGAAGAGGTATGGTGACATATGGAATTTTGCCTTTTTGGTAACTATGCCTGGTTGTAACTAGCCCACTGATTAGTTAGGTCCTATGGATATTTTCAGGTGGGTCACCTGATGGGTCTTTCTAGAATCCATCACTCAAGCCTGTTTGCCGAAAAGCAGTCTCTATAATAACCACAGATTCTACAGCCATTAAAAGAATAATAAATACTTTGAACATCTTTATACTCATAAATTCAACAAGAAAAATCAGAAGAAATAGACAATGTCACAAAACCACACACTACCAAAAACTCAACTAAGATGAAATACATAATTAGAACAGCCCTCAAAATTTAGTATCTTATTAATATAATCATTAATAAAAATTAAATTCATAATTAAAAAGTTCTCCAGAAGATGGTTTCATTGCAGAAAACTACCAAACATAGGAATAAGAATTAACACCTCTTTCACACAATCCCATCTAGAAAATAGAAGAGGAAAGGCAATTCCTGAGGTGCCTGGGTGGCTCAGTTGGTTAAGCAGCTGCCTTTGGCTTGGGTCATGATCCCAGGGTCCTGGGATCAAGCCCAGCATCGGGCTCCCTGCTCAACTGGCAGCCTGCTTCTCCCTCTCCCTCTGCCTGCTGGTCTGCCCATTCGTGCTCTCTCTCTATTTCTCTGTTAAACAAATAAATCAATTTTTAAAAATCTTTACAGAAAAAAAAAAGCAATTCCTAACTTATTTTACGAGGCCAGTATTACCCTGGTATGAAAATTAAACTAAAATGTATCCTAAATTCCATAGGGAATCTCAGAGGACCCAAAGAGAACCCAAAGAGACAAAGCCATTTTGGAAAAGAAGAAAAAGCTGGAGGACTCACGGTTCCTAATTTCAAAACTTACTACAGAGCTGTAGTAATCAAAACAGTGTGATACTGACATAAAGACAGATATAAAGTCCAATGGAATAGAATAGAGAGCCCAGGAATATGGTCAAGTGATCTTTGACATGGGTGCCAAGACCATTTAAGGTGGAAGGAACAGTCTTTTAAAATGGTTTTGGGGAAACTGAATGGATATCCACTTACAAAAGAATGAAGTTGGTTGCTTAACTTACACTATCTACACAAGTTAACTTAAAGTGGGTCAAAAATCTAAATATAAGAGCTAAAAACTATACAACTTTTATAGGAAAACAAAGGGTAAAATTATCATGAGATTCAGCATGGCACTGATTTCTTAGATATGACACCAAAAACAAAGGCAACAAAGGAAAAGTTACATAAACTAGACACCATCAAGGTTAAAATCATCTGTGCAGGGGCACCTGGGTGGCTCAGTTGGTTAAGCAACTGCCTTCGGCTCAGGTCATGGTCCCGGAGACCCGGGATCAAGTCCCACATCAAGGAAGCCTGCTTGTGTTCCCTCTCTGGCTGTGTTTCTCTCTGTCAAATAAATAAAATCTTTAATAAATAAATAAATAAATACATTTTAAAAAAATCATCTGTGCAAAGGACACAATCAGCAGAGTAAAAGGTAACCCATAAAAGAAGAAAAATATTTGCATATATATGTTAAAGACTAATATGCATAATATATAAGAACTCCTAAAATTCAACAACAAAAACCAATCAATCCAATTTAAAAATGGCCAAAAGAGTTGAACAGATTTGTCCAAAAAAGGTACATGACTAGCCAATAAGTACATAGATGCTCAAGATCACAGTCAGGGAAATGCAAATCAACGCCAGAGTGAAAGGCTACCTCACACCCATTAGGATGGCAATAAACAAACAACAAACAAGTGTGTGTGTGTGTGTGTGTGTGTGTGTGTAAAAATACAAAACACAAGTGTTGGCAAGTGGAGAAATTGGAGCCGTTGTGCACTAACGATGGGAAAGTAAAGTGATGCAGCCATTGTGGAAATCAGTATGGCAGTTCTTCAAAAACGTAAACATGGAATTACCATAGGACCTAGCAATTCCGCTTTTGGGTATATAACCAAAGAATTGTAAGCAGGGACTGGAACAGGTATTTTTACACCAATAATCACAACATTGTTTACAATTGAAAACAAACCAAATGTCCACTGACAGATGAATGGAAAAACAGAATATGGTGTATACTCACAATAGAATATTATTGCTTAAAAAAGGAATGGAATATGGAGACATGCACAATATGGATGAACTTTGAAGACATTATGCCAGTGAGCCAAACCCAAAAGGACAAATAGTATGTGGTTCCACTTATAGGAGGTACATGGAATATGTAAATTCATAGTAACAGAAAATAGGGTTTACTAGGGCTGGACCAGGTGGGCAGGGGAGTACTGGGGGAAGGGTAGTTATTGTTTAGTGGATACAGAGTTCCAGCTTGGAGTAGGAACAAAGTTCCAGATGTGGGTACTGGTTATGGTTATGAAAGAAGATAAGCATTCTCAATGCCACTGAACTGCAACACTTAAAAATGATTAAAATGATAAATTTTATGTTGTTGTGTATTTTACCACAATAAAAACAAAATAAAACAGATGACCTAATTATGTTTGCATCTTTAAAATACCAATCTCCCAGCAATGCCATAGAATACAGCAAGACGCTGCAGGGAGCTATTGGTGTAGCTTCTGAAAGGAATAATCAAAGGCTCAAATATGGCAGTGGAAGTAGGAGTGGGAAAAAAGAAAGAGACTCAATAAATACTAAAAAAGCAGAAGCAGAAGGATGTTGTATCCAAAGGGATGTAGGTGATAAGGGGTAACAAGGAACTGAGATGGTTTCCAGGCAATTGGCTGGGTTAACTTCCTGGATGGTAGTACCTTTGGGTGAGATGGTTAATGAGAGACAAAGAATGGGTTTGGAGCAGAAGGCATGTGGTACAATTTTTCAATGTGTTGAGATTGAAGGACCTGAGAATCCCCCAGGACTCAGCAATGTCCAGTAGTCAGTGAGAGGAATAAATCTGAGGCTCAGTGAGGAAGGGCAGATGACACACCTGTTTGGGCGTCTACCCAAAACACAGACACAGCTGAGAATGGTCGAAGAATGGAACTTGGGCAACCAATGTGGAACAGTACCTGGACAAAGTGGCTACAAAAGAAAAAATGTGGCTGGAGAGATGTGTGAGGAACAGCAGGAGTGGGGATGAGAAGGCACCCGGAGCATGATTCCAGGACAGGGGACTCTACATTGAGAAATACTCATAAAGGACTTTTTTTTTTTCTGGCCTGAAGGAAGCAGAAATGAAAACATTCTGGGATCAACTCATGCGATAAACAGACATCCACAGAAGAGTCCAGAAATAAACCCAAATCTATATGGGAATTTCATTTGTAATAATGGTGGCATTGCAAGTCAGCGGAGAAAAGAAGGATTTTTATTGGTAAAAAAGTACAGCTGAAGTTCTGTGGGATTGAGCTGTAAGTGCCAGTGGCCTTAAGCAAGAGTAAATAACTTCATTCAATTTAGTGAGCGCTACCCTCTTTCTGAAAGGGAAACCCGTGCACCTTTAAGGTCATAGATTTAGTGAAATTTGTATGAAATCCTTTTGAATGATTTAGGTTGAAATTCACTCCAGAACAAACTTACAAATTCTGAATGGGAAGCCAGATTT
The DNA here is from genome assembly GCA_004023965.1 of Spilogale gracilis. Classification (NCBI taxonomy): domain Eukaryota; kingdom Metazoa; phylum Chordata; class Mammalia; order Carnivora; family Mephitidae; genus Spilogale; species Spilogale gracilis. Next base: position 4,604 of record PITA01003197.1, read on the forward strand.
TGGAAAATTAAAATATTCGCTGCTTATATATTATATATACTACTCATAAAATACATGCCTTGCCAGTCAAGCAATTAAGGCCTTCGCTTGTGTGAATTGCTCATACACAAGTGTGCATAATTGCTTTTACCTCACTAAAACCTCAGCATGCCCATCAATATCAATGCCAGGGTTTCTTTCTGTAAGCGAAACATCATCATGAACACCACCATGTAAAGACTATACCTTAATGCCTTAATAAGCCATTGTTTAGTTTTGAGATTGAAGACTGGAAGAGTAGGAAATAAAGTACAACCTCATCTGCTATAGCTGATCCACAGCATCTCAGTCATGGTCCCTAGGCCATGCCTGGGTGATGAAAGATTATAACTCACTTGTCATCTAGCAAAGCTGTCAGCAAGGAGAGTAGCATGGATTCTCTTGGAGGGATTACTGGCCACCTTTCTTTGCTTTGTGTAGACCTAGTGGTTTCGATAGGATCAGAGAGTTGATCAGAGATTTGAAGGAGGCACCATGTGCTAGCACCAAAAACAAAACAAAGAAAAACAGGTCCTTTGCCCATTAAACCCATCCTATCTTCATTTTTTATGAGACTGATGCACTGCCTACTATGCTAACAAGGCACCTCCCATCTTCATTTCAACTTGCTTTTTTATTTAAAACACATCCTTGCTGATGCCACCTAAAGTCTAGATTTCCTCTTGGAGGAGAATTTAATAGGCTCTCTGTTTTCTGGAAAACCCGATTCAGTCTTGTAAAGGTCTATGTGGGATTTATTCAGAACAAACAGATGAGAGACGGTTGCAGTTTCTTTTCAGTATCTGATACTGAGTTAAAGGAAAAGCTATTGCCAAGATCAAAGTGGGCACCACATAACCATCTATGTCAGATAAACTGTAGGGGGAAATCTATTATTACCATGACAGGGACAAGCTTATATTTTTATGAGAAAGGCCACTAATATAACATTAGAAAAATTTCTACAGATAATGAGGGCATTCGTTTCATTTTATGAACAATATGACTTATACACAATTTTAAATGTATGAGAGATGGGAGAGCAAGAAAAGGAAAAGAGAAAGTAGGACAGGGAAGTTTGGAGCAGAATGGACGAGTTTGAGCCTCAGTAATATTTAGCAGCTGTTTGACCTTGGCCATGTTACTTAAGCTTTCTAAACTAGTTTTCTTACCTGCAAGATACAAGGAAGATGAGTTGAGGCAGGAGAGATGCCCTACAAGCAAAGGACATAGGCCTGGCCAAGAGTCTTTACTTGAGGGTTTTGAATGAATTTCTAAGAGAATAATGATGAAACTTCTGTGCATCAAAACCATCCGAGAAGTTTTTTGAAATGAAAGTGTCTGGTTTTCTTCCATGTCTGCCAATTCAGAGGGAAGCCTAGGTTTCTGAAGGCCCCCATGTGATTCTAAAGCATAGAACTTGTGGGGTGGGTGTGTGATGTGCCATCTACCTGCCCTCTCAAGGAAGAACTTGTTGCCCAGCCCCTGGAAGGATGGTTGGCAGATGATTTTTCAACGTTAGGAACTTCAAGGATGTGCTCAGCTGCAAAGAGGTCAAGCCCTTTCCAGTTCGCCCACAAGCAATGGCAGATCAGTGTGGAAATATCAAGACCTGGACAACTCTATAGGGCCAGTGGAGCTGCAGAGCTCCCTGTGGATTCTTGGCCGGAGTCTGCATTACTCTCACCTTGCTTTTCTGCCCACTCTTGCTTCCTTCCCTTCTGTCCTTAGGTATTGTCTCCTCATTAAACTCTGTCTCAGAGTCTGCTTCCTGGGGAAACCAACCTGTGACATTAGCGTATCATGGATGGAAACCAGAGCTAATTACATTGTTCCTCATCCTAAAAGCCTTCTTAATCCTCATTGCCTACACATTTTATGTCGTGGAAGTTTAAGACCTTCCTGATTTAGTTCCATATCATTACCATTAGTTCCTTTGCTCCATATGCATTTCTTAACCCTCAGGCCAGCAAGAATGACTGGTTTCTGTTAAGCTGAACATTTCACAATGGAGTCCTCAGCTTAATTGTTCCCTGTACATGAGTTTACTCGTCCCTTTTAAATTTGAAAACAGTTGGTTCATAATGTTGTCTTTTTAGGTGCTACCTGATCCATAGGTTCTTCCTGATTCCCAATTTCACTCCTGGCTTATCCTCTTGCTAGGAATTGTGTTATGTGTGTGCTTGCTCACCAAACTGAACTCCTTGAAAATATCAATCCTTTGTTTTCCAGCATTTCATTTCCCCATATCAGTTAACCCAGTGCCTTGGTCATAGTAGATACACAAAGCATTTGTTGGATTAGTCAACGGTACTGAAACAGTAACTTACTAACTTGTACTGCTAGAAGGATCCCATGGACTATGTCATTGAAGCTCTTGCCCCCTTTTATTGCACAGATATGGAAGGAGAACATTAGAGGGTCTGTCTAGAGTCATATAATTAATAAATACTAAAATAGAACCATAACTCGATCCATTGACTTGTTATTGTGCGTATATTTCGATACTCAATTTTAAAATTAAAAACATACTCAGTAAGCATTCAAAAACCTGTTTTTGATAACTTTTAGCAGATTATACAATTAGTTAATTCCCATATACCTGTAATATCTGAAACACAAATTTGTAGTTTAGTTATTTTGACCACTTTAAACACATTAAAGCATAGCCAAAACATCCAAATATAATTTTTTTTCAAAATTGCTATTACATGCCTACTTACTTATACTCTGAAATTCAACATCATGAACTTCATTCACTTCCTCATTCTCTTGACATCTACTTCAATAATTTTTAGAATTATTCTTTTTTTTTAAAGATTTATTTACTTGACAGAGAGAGAAACACAGCAAGAGAGGGAACACAAGCAGGGGGAGTGAGAGAGGGAGAAGCAGGCTTCCTGCCAAGCAGGGAGCCCCATGTGGGGCTCAATCCCAGGACCCTGGGATCATGACCTGAGCCGAAGGCAGATACTTAACAACTGAGCCACCCAGGCACCCCAGATTTAGAATTACTTTTATATTTGCTATTCCTCAATGATTTTCTAATGGTATTTTGATAACTTCCCAGGGTTTCAGTAATCTTACATGAACAAGGGAAGAAAGTATTTTCTCAAATGAGTTCTAATTGATGGTTTGGGATTGCTACTTGAGTAATTTTCTTTAAAATGTTTGAAGTACAATATGTGTACATAGCACAAACTAAACATATCCATATGATCAGTCCCCAGATCAAGAAAGATAACATTACTAGTGAGTAGAGGGAGTTAACGAAGCAGATCTGTTTTGTTCAGTTCTTGTTTATCTTTGTAACCATGGTAATGGCCCTTGATTCTTGATTAACTCTGAGAACTAAATTCCTGGAATGTTCAAAAACTGGGTAAAGATATTAGTCTATATGACCAAAGCACTGGGTCAAGATGAACCAGATTACCAGCCTGTTTAAAATAAATATCAAGGTTCATGATACCAACCTTGAAGGTTCATGATCAAGGTACACCCAGGGCCTGGTTTGGGGTTTGCACCGTAGCTGTCATTTGGCAGGGATGTGACCAACTCTATTTAAGAACTATGGACCCCAAGATGCAAGCCAGCTGTCCCATACATGAGGGTCTTACTAATGTCCTTGCACTTCATAATTGGAGAAGAAGAGGCACCTAAGCATTCCCTGCAGAGGACTTATAAGAAAGTCTGTTCTTGACCTATATATTTTTTTTTCTGTTATTCCTGCACTGTATCCTTTGCTTAATCTTAAGCCATGACTTTTACTTTGTCTTGAGTCATATTAGTCCTTCCAGCAAATTTCCAAATTAGTGGATAGTCATGGGACCACTGAGACAACTAGTCCTTCTGAAGAAGTCCTCTTTCGTCCCTTAAATTAGTATGTCCCCCAAGAATAACTACCATCCTGTCTTCTAGCAGCATAAAATCATTTTGCCTGAATTCAAACTGTATGTATTTGGAATCATAGTCTATATTCTTTTATATCTGGCTTTTTTCATTCAAATATTGTATTTGTGAGAATCATGTAGGTAGTGTATGCAATTATAGTTCACTCATTTTCATTGCTGTAGAATAATCCATTGGTTATACCACAATCTATATTTTCAGACATCTGGGTTCTTCCAAGTTTGGGGTTATTAACAGTATTGTTGCCAAGTATATTTCCATTGGTGTCTTTGGGTGAACACTTCAGTTAGTTATAAACCCAGGAGTGGATCTCTTGCATCATCAGGAATGTATGTTGAGCTTTGGTAAATACCGCCAGAGAGTTTTTCCAAATCAGCCGTACCAATTTATCCTTATGGCAGTATCGAACTGCTCCACATCTTCCCCAATATTGGCGTTGTCTCTCTTTTCATTTTAAACCAATCTAGTTCCAAGACATGGTATTGCATAATGGTTTTAATTTGCATTATTCTGATAACTAATCAAGTTGAGCATGTTGTCACCTGTTTATTAGTCAATTAGATATAACATGTGAAGAAATTTTTCACCATTTTTTCTACAGGGTTGTGCTTTTATATTTCACTTATAATTTTCTGACTGGAGTCCTTTATTGGCTATTGTATTGCTACTATGTATCTTCTCCAACTCCAGGGTTTGCCTTTCTGTCCCTCATGGTGTGTTTGATCAACTGATCTGTTAACTTTACTCCAATTCCCTCTCTACCATATTTTTACTCATATTTACCATATTTTTATTAATTAAGTGCTATGTATTTGGGCACTTTGTAGATATTGGAGGGAAATAATAAGCAGAATAATTCCTGTCTACACTCTTCTTAAATTCATGTAGCTTGCTTTCACCCTGAGCCAATTCATCTAAATTATTTAAAGGATGTGGGAATATACTCTCCCCAGTGTTTTAGGATTATATTCCCCAAGCATATTTTTTTTTACTAACCAGTTTTTTTTATTTATTTTTATTTTTATTTTCATTTTTTAAAAGATTATTTATGTATTTATTTATTTGTCAGAGAGAAATACAGCCAGAGAGGGAACACAAGCAGGGGGAGTGAGAGAGGGAGAAGCAGGCTTCCCACCGAGCAGGGAGCCCGATGTGGGACTCGATCCCGGGTCTCCGGGATCATGAACTGAGCCGAAGGCAGTCGCCCAACCAGCTGAGCCACCCAGGCGCCCCTAACCAGTTTTTTTTTTTTTAAAGGAGTATATTAAAACCTTGCTTTGTTCTACCACTTAGGACTGAAAAAGAAAGAAAGAGGAAAGATACTCTAGGCCTACTTGGCAATCAAGTCATGCTCCTGTTTAATATAATTCCCCTGGCTGTAAATGTTTTTACTGCCACTCACACAATATGCAAATGTTCTGTCTTGGTTCCAATGCCTGAAAAATAAGATTGTATGTGCAATCGTGTATTTAGGATGTGAATCCAGAAAACACTAGCAGAAGTGTGGAGAGATGAGGCAAAGAAAAGTGGGTAGCCATAAAGTCTATGCTATCAAGCTGGTTTACCACTCTGGATAACTAGATCTAAATCTTGCGTAGAGCAAATGCCTTTGAGTTAATCCACCTGGTAGGGCAAAGCAGCTGGGATATTTACAAACTGTCTCCTTTAGGTCATGGGGTCAGGGTTGTTCCTGAGTTGGGGTGTCTGTGTGTTAATCCCCCCAACACATCCAGCCTGTCCATCCTCAGGAAGAGCAGTTTCTGTTGCCAGAGCAAGCACTCAGCAAGAAATCACAGCTGCTGAGAGTTGGAAATCAGAGTTTTTTGGTGCTGAGTTATGTAAGTTCAATTTCACTAGATGGAATACTAAAGAGGAACTTGAAAAAGAAAATAAATCATAAAGGATAAGATAACTGCACAAAATTTCACTGTCTTTTTGTCTCATCTTCACGTAAGAAGATCTTGACGACATAGTGCTTTTTCTTAAAAATGTCCATTGCAATCATACATATCAGTACTTGGATCTTAGTTGGAAATGACATCTGCTAAGAGCTTTGATTAGTAGGACACTATCTAATTTTTTTTAAAGATTTTATTTATTTATTTGAGAGAGACAGAGTGAGAGAGAGCATGAGAGGGGAGAAGGTCAGAGGGAGAAGCAGACTCCCTGCATAGCTGGGAGCCTGATGTAGGACTCAATCCAGGGACTCCAGGATTATGACCTGAGCTGAAGGCAGTTGCTTAACCAACTGAGTCACCCAGGTGCCCCAACACTATCCAATTTTTAAAATATGTATATAGATAATGGGCTACGAATAAGAGTCCAAAATAATGATATAAAAATAGCAATTTATTTTGCCCTCACATTCAAGATGTCTGATTCAAGAAGTCAGTCAATCCAGGATTAAAGTGATGGCCCAAGCCCCAAGGTATTGCTATCTTCCTGCCCTGCTTGCCATGGCTTCTATTCCCAAAGTTAGCTTACTGTTCTACCATGGCAACTGGCACTCCAGCCACTCCAATCTCTCACTGCTGCCTAAAAAAAGGGGGAAGATTTATAGAAGAGATGCAGTGTACTTCCCAGAAGTTGTACATCCTACCATCCTGCCAAGAACTTGGCCATATGACCAGAGCTAGTTGCAAGGGAGGCTGGTAAAAGGATCTTTGTTCCAAGTGGCCACATGCCTAACTGAAATGGAAACTTTACTACTGAAGAAGTGTGGAAAGAGATTTTCAGGACAACTTCTCTCACTCTCCCCCTCACAAATTCAAAAATAGGAAATGTGGATTTTTAAAAATTTAAAACATAAGTAACTCCTAGCAGAAAGTTTTAGCTTACCCAATGATTATTTAGACTTAAGACACCTGTGTTTTCCACAGACTCCTCCTGAATTCATACTTAAGTCAAAATTTTATCAACTTCAAAAATATGTATGTTCAATCAAAATACAGCATGCAATCACCATGAACCTATTCCAAGGAGTCTGTGTGTGTGTGTGTGTGTGTGTGCATGTGTGCATGTGCGTGTGTGTGTGTGTAAGTTAGGATCCTACAGGGAGTCCTTTCTTTTTGATACCAGCAATATAGCTATGGTCATACAACTTAACCTGTGTGAGAAGGCGATGACATAAGTAAAATGAGTATATGGGGGGAAATTCTCAAATATGAATGTGCTTTATCAGGTCTCATTTCCCATCAGAGTGGTATTCCAATTCAAGCCATTTATTTGACTCCTGAATCTGGGGTACTCTTTACACTGTAGTAATATGCAAGCCTTTTAAAGCCCCATCCTTCCTGAAAGCATAAATAATCCCTCAGAAAACTGAGTGAAAGACATTGACAAAGAAGAGGAGAGACATTTTCCAGCCAGACTTACTGGTCACCAGAAGAAAGAAACCCCAGGAAAAACAGACGGTTGGCATTGTTATTGTTCATAAATTCAGACGCAGATTTCATGGGTAAAAATTAAACCGTGAGCCTCTTGACAAGAATGATGGGTAGAAACCAAAAAATTGTGATTCTCCTTGGGTGATCTGTGATGGATAATCAAAGGCAGCTTTTTTATATTGATTGGCCTCGCCTTTCCGGAGACCAGAAATGGAATCCATCTGGACGTTCGCTAAAGGACAGCAGATGGAGTTACACCACATGACAACAAGCTGTTCTCTCTCTCTCATAACCCACCAGTGGTGTTCTTTGTAAGAATAACAGTACAGGAGAAGTGGAAGATCATTTTTTTCTTATGGTTTCGCTCCAGGTCTGTTATGGTCATGCATTCTCCACTCCAGGAGAGAGAGTTTCTTAAATATTCTCAGTGCTTTCCTTTTTTAAATTCAGAGGATAAGGAGAGACTAGGTATCTGAAAAGGTTCTGGAGCAATTAGTTAAAGGCTCCTTTGTAGGCAACTTGAAAATAAATGTATGTTCATGAGAGGCAATAATCATTTTGCTTAAGTGAATTATGCCAAATAAAGCAAATGAACTTTCTCAGTTGTACATTAGTCCTCATATATTAATATGTGTTAATAACATATATCAAACATCCTCTCCCATTCCGTGGGTTGCCTCTTTGCTTTGTTGACTGTGTCCTTTGCTGTGCAGAAGCTTCTTATTTTGATGAAGTCCCAAAAGTTCACTTTTGCTTTTGTTTCCTTTGCCTTTGTAGACATATCTTGAAAGAAGTTGCTGTGGCCGATGTCAAAGAGGTTATTGCCTATGTTCTCCTCTAGGATTTTGATAGATTCCTGTCTCACACTGAGGTCTTTCATCCAATTCGAGTTTTTCTTTGTGTGTGGCGTAAGAGAATGGTCCAGTTTCATTTTTGTATACATAGCTGTTCAATTTTCCCAGCACCATTTATAGAAGAGACTGTCTTTTCTCCATTGGATATTTTTTCCTGTTTTGTTGAAGATGACTTGACCATAGAGTTGTAGGTCCATATCTGGACTCTCCACTCTGTTCCATTGGTTTATTTGTCTGTTTTTGTGCCACTGCCATACTGTCTTGGTGATCACCACTTTGTAATAAAGCTTGAAATCAGGTAACATGATACCCCCAGCTTTGTTTTTCTTTTTCAACAGACAAAGGGCTGATATACAAGATCTATAAAGAACTCCTCAAACTCAACAACCAAGATAAAAAATCACCACATAAGAAAATGGGCAGGAGACATGAAGAGGCATTTCTCCATAGAAGATATACAAATGGCTAACAGAGACATGAAAAAATGTTCATCATCACTAAATATCAGGGAAATTCAAATCAAAACCACATTGAGATACCACCTTACACCAGAATGGCCAAAATTAATAGGACAGGAAACAAGTGTTGGAGATGCTGTGGAGAAAGGGGAACCCTCTTACACTGTTGGTGGGAATGCAAGTTGGTGCAGCCGCTTGGAAAATAGTATGGAGATTCCTTAAAATATTAAAAATAGAGCTATCCTATGACCCTGCAATTGCACTACTGGGCATTTACCCCAAAGATACAGATTTAGTGAAAAGAAGGGCCATATGTACCCCAATGTTCATCGCAGCAATGGCCACAATCGCCAAACTGTGGAAAGAGCCAAGGTGCCCCTCAACAGATGAATGGATAAAGAAGATGTGGTACATATATACAATGGACTATTATGCCTCCATCAGAAAGGATAAATACCCAACTTTTGTAGCAACATGGACTGGATTGGAGGAGATTATGCTGAGTTAAATGAGTCAAGCAGAGAAAGTCAAGTATCATATTGTTTCACTTACTTGTGGAGCATAAGGAGTAAGATGGAACACAGTAGGAGAAGGAAAGGAAATGGGAAGTGGGGTAAATCGGGGAGGGATATGAAACATGAAAGACTTTGGACTCAGAAACAAACTGAAGGTCTTGGAGAGGAGGAGGTAGGGGATGGGTGAGCCTGGTGGTGGGTATTGAGGGCACATATTGCATGGAGCACTGGGTGTGGGACATAAACAATGAATCTCGGAACACTGAAAAAAAATAACATATATCAATATGTGTTATTAAATATGTTAAATTAAATTGATTTTTATCTATTTGTGATTTTCTCCTTTTCCAAATCTTCATCAACATGGACCCCCGATCTAGACTTACACTGGACTTAGTTAATATTCTTTTCCTCAACTAGATCTTTTGTTAGCATCTGCTTTTGTCTTCATCATTTTAATATCAGTCACTTTGTTCCTATTTCCTTGACTCCTGTCTTCACCAGACATTCTAGACTTACCAAATATGTTTCAGCCTACTGTGGTTTCCTGAGGTCTCCAAATTAGTGCCCTCCAAGTCTTACAGAAAGAACCTCTTTATCTATTTTAAGTCCTCTTCTCCCAAGAAGCTACGTCCATTTCAGATCCCTATTCACCTCACCAAGACCCTTAAACTTTCTTTTAAAACTCCCTTCCCATGCTGTACAAGGGCCGTATTTGGTTTTACTTATTTATTTGACAACATTGTAAAGATTCATGTAGGTCCTTGGTTTTGTCCCCAGATTTCAAGGACAGAGAAGCATGGAATAATGACATTCCAAAACAAAGGCACTATTAGGTGTTCACAACTCCCCCCCTCAAACAAACAAACAAACAAACAAACAAAAAGCACAGAGGCTGGAGTTTGGAGAAAAACAAAGAGTTTTCTCATCAAGTCACTAATGGGTTCCTCTGGGGTCCATTGAGGTGGGCATTAGGTGCTGTACCTCATTCATGCTTTTTTGCTGGTTCCCTCCATGATTTGATCTTTCTGGACCATCCACTGCTAGGGTCTCTCTTCTCTGCAATAGGTTCTCCCTGGTTTTTCATCCACCCAATAGAGATGAAGAATCCTTATTAGATCATTCAATATTGTGAAGGCTCTGGAGATGTTTCAATTTCTCTAGTTCTTCCCAGAAAAAATTCTTCCAAGTTCAACAAAATGTTTTCCTGTTAATATAGAGCAACTCTTATAATGTACATTGAGGACAACTTTATGCAGAGGAGAGATCTCGTCTCTGGAAGGTGGAAAGAGAAAATAAGATGCCTTGAGGGTGCTTTAGTAATTCATATAAAAATAATCATCTCTCAACATCCTATACACCCTCAGGTTTCTAATTTGCTATATTCACCATGCTCAGCAGTAAATAATTTGCTTTATTTTTATCCTGTTATCACTTTGCTGTAGAAAGAGACACAATCAGTGTTCTATAATTTTCCTCTTATTGGGACAAAAAGGTGATTCTTTCCTACATGCAAGCTTAACTCAAGATTCCTTCTTATGTATTGCCTCTGGTCCTTCAAAATCTGTGCTCCTATTCCCCCCAAAAAACATATCTACTTCTACAATGATACATTCAAAGTCATCACACATACATTATTGACTCACCTCCTCTTTCATTCGTTCCACTATTTGAGCAGTTATTAGGTACACATTACTGTGTTGAGAACTAGAAATAGAAATAGAGACATGATCCAAAAAGGACCAAATCCTTGGCATTATAGAGGATATAGTATAGACAAGACCAACTTTCATCAGTCAGTGGTATAAACATAAAAACTAAAATTGGGAAAAGTGAACATTGAGTTACATAGTCCTAGAACAGCTTATAATAGAGATTTTGAACACAGTAAAGCATGTTTGGGAATGTCTTAGAGAGAGCAACTCTGGATCTGAGATCTGAAGAAGGTTAGGCATTAACTAGGCAAGAGGTTAGATGAGGAGAAGGTTGCAGAGAAGGATTTTTCTAGGAAGACAAAACCATAATTACATACATTCCATAGTGCAAGGAAGCAGGATATTTGGAGGAATTGAGTGAAAGAGAAGCTGGATGGTGGGAGGGGGAAATAGGTGATGAAGATTAAGAATGCACCCATCATGATGAGCACTGGGTAATGAATGAATAGAACTGTTGAATCACTATATTGTACACCTGAAACTAATATAACACTGTATGTTAACTAACTGGAATTCATATAAAAACTCTTGAAAAGAGAGAAGCCTCAGTGCTCAATGCATGGAAAGTGAAAGCAAGAGAAGTGTGGTTTAAGGTGAGAATGGGGATGTGGAAATGAAGGAGAGTCCAGATCATGTAAGATCTTGCAGGAGTTCTGGCTATAATGCAAGAGAGATGTAAAGCTATTACTCTAGTCAGCTCGAGCTGCTGTAAGACAACACCATAAATGGGGAGGCTTAAAAACAACAGAAATTTATTTCTCATAGTTCTGGAAATTAGGAGGTCCAGGATCAAGGGACTGGCAGATTTGGTGTCTAGTGAGAGCCCACTTACTAGTTAAAACAGACAACTGTCTTCTCACTGTGTCCTCACATGGTGGAAGTAGTGAAGGAGCTCTCTGGGTTCTCTTTTTTAAGGGCACTAATCCCACTCATGAGGACTCCATCCTTATGACCTAATCACCTCTCAAAGGCCCCACCTCTAAATATTAGCACCACGGGCATTAAGATTTCATATATGAACTTTGGGGTTACAAACATTCAGTTTATAGTAGCCATTGAAAGAATTAAAAGCAGTGTGTGGGAGGTGAAAAATCAGACTTGGCTTTGAGAAGTGAATGGGAAATGGATTGGAGGATGTAGACAGGAAACTGGTATATAAGTCTAAGTGGAAAATGAGGATCCATTCCTTGGGCTATGCAAACTGAGAGGGAGAGAAGTAGGTTTGAGAGAGATTTATGAAGTGAATCTATAGGACTTGATTATTTGAATATAAGATGTGAGGAGGAGGAAATGTCAAAGATAATTTTTAGGTTTCTACTTTGGGGAATTGGGTAGATAGATGGTGGTTTTACTGGATGTGTTCCAGGTTTATAGGGAAGATAGAGGCTATGTTGAGGGATTCTATATTTTCCTTCTTCTGCAGAGGAATTAGATTTTACTCTCTGTGTTAGGCTCAATTCTACCAGAAGCAAGGATTAGAATGCAAGCAAACATGAAAAATGAATAAGGAAGAAGGAAATAAGAAAGGGAAGGAAAGGAATAGTTGTTGAGGAATAGGTTACAGCTATGGGCAACCGAGGCTCATGCAGGGGACTTCTGAGAGATGGGTAGACTGTGCCTCTGATTTGTCCCATCTGGGGGCTGAGGAATCTAGAATACCTAAGTGCCAAGTTCTATCCATTATCAGCTGAAGAACCTCCTACAACATTAATTCATGGCACTTATGGCCTGTCCTATGCTCTAGTCAATAATGCTCTGGAATCCAGAGGAAGCCTCAAGCTTTCTCAAGAAGATAATCAGCTTGCATTGGCAGAGGAAGTGCAAGGAACCTTTCTCATCTTGATGCTTTTGTCCTTGTCAATTACTGGCCTGTTTCGTAGTTTTCTTTCATTGCCACATTTTTGAGTTAATCATTGATCCACAAATTCTTTGAACTTCAAGTTAAAATGGTACTTTCTGTAACCGTCCACACCCATAACTTTATCTTTTTAATGAGACAGTAATTTATTAAGTGTAAAGCCACACATGATTCTTAGAAACTTGTGATGTAAAGCTAATATGGACTCATAGCCTGGCATACAAAACACAGGTTACGGTGAAATAGTGCTATAAGTAATCTTAACTTAAAAATGCTCAAATGGAGTTGTCAGTGCTTTGGTAGAGGAAGCAATTGGAGTGCCTTAAGGACCTAAATCCCAAATTACTCCTTGTTTTTATTAGTGACTTCTATGATGGAATAGAGAACACATTTTATAATAACATTTGCTGATACTGCCAAGTTGGTAGTAACCACGAGCACTTTGGAAAGTGAAAATATAATGTCTAATATACCATTGGGCATAGACTAGATGCTCTTATAAGCACTTTATGATTGATGGATTAAAATCTAGTACAATCTTTGTAGGCATCCCTCATAGATCTCATGCCAAAACTTTCCACTCTCTTGGGCCCCCATCCCCACCTCCTCTTTCTTTGAAGAGAACCTGATGTCCAAATTTATTAAGTTCAAAGTCATCTGATTTTGGCTTCCCTCATTTTCAGGCTCCATCAAAGACATTTCTAGATTAACACACCATTCTCTCCTCCCACCATCCCCTCTTCTCACTCCATTGATTTTTTTTTCCCCCTAGCCTCCTCCTTCATGTTAACCTTTATCTCATCATTCCTTCATTCTCCCTGTTGAGAATCTACTCAAGTGTCCCCTAGATTCCAACTTGTCTGCTCTCTCTCTCTTGTGTTACTCCTCAAAGCATTTAAGTGCTTCTCTGGAGAATTATAACCTCCACATCCTCCTCCTCACTTATATCTCTCTTGCCTTAGAAAAAGTTTGCATGTAAGAAGTCTGGTTTATAATCTTCTATCTGTAGCCCACAGGGGTGGAACAGCTCCAGTTCTCTGATAGGTGACTACTGATGGCTTAGTGATGGTGTGCCAGTCAGAAATTTGCAATTCATCTTCTTCCCACCCCACCACTTGTTGAAAATATCCTTTGCTGTCTTTGGCTGCTTTAGAGCTTTTCTTTTTTTTTTTTTAAAGTTGGATATTCATCCTTTCTTTTTTTTTTTTTTTAAAGATTTTATTTATTTATTTGACAGAGAGAAACACAGCCAGAGAGGGAACACAAGCAGGGGGAGTGAGAGAGGGAGAAGCAGGCTTCCCGCCGAGCAGGAAGCCCGATGTGGGGCTCGATCCCGGGTCTCCGCAATCATGACCTGAGCCGAAGGCATTCGCTCAACCAACTGAGCCACCCAGGCGCCCCAAGAGCCTTTCTAAGTCTTTTTTTTCTGGTATGTTGGAGTTTCTTCCAAAGCGTTCTTCTGTTCTTGGTCCTTTTCCTTCTTTCCCTAAATCCTCTCAGGTGGGAACTCTGTTCAGCTGGCTCCACTATCACTCTAGATCACCTAGTCTCAAGGTCTTGGGCACCAAGGAGCTCTTCTTCCTTATGGCTTATCTTTCACCTTTATCTCTCAGTGCTACCTACCCCTTGTGCAACTTATGTTGTCATGAAAATTTAACAGCTTACTGTTTCTCTAGCACATCCTGAACTTGGTTACCTCCATACCCTTGCTTATGTAGGTTCCACTGTCAATATGGTGCTTCCTTTGTCCTTTTTCTGATATCCGCATTCCCATGCCTATGCATTCAGGAAAACCCATCACCGCAATGACATCCTTCCTACCATCTTTCCATGGGTCCCCACACTGCATTATCTGAACTCCCCACACCATTTATTACTATCCCTGTGCACAAGTTATGATTATGGTGTGACATCTTTTCAGGCTTTAAGATGTTCGAGCCCCCAGAAGCGATCCCAGATCCACCATATAGGAGACAGTAAAAATACACAGCACTCTTAGACATTCCTTTCTGAAGTTATGCCAGAACCACCTATATCGGCCCCCATATTCTTCTTCTCCCTCCTCCTGCTTTCTAATTCTCATTTACTTCATCATGTGTGCTCCTGACAGTCTGTTCACTGCTGACCCTCCACCTCTACAGTCCAGCTGGACACATGTCTCTACTACCTTTGGTATGACTTATGTTACATATCAGAATAATGGGCCAAAGATACTCCAAGCCTCACCCTGGGGCTTTCTAACACTCTGGAGTCCAGTTCAGGACAGGGTAGCCAGCTGATAAACTGAAATCCCATTGACAACAAGAACAAAAGCCTATACATTTTCCTACACCCATTATAGTTAATACTGATCCTTTAATATAGTGAGGACTTAATAATAAAATTTTAATCAATATATTGCTACCTTGGCATTAGAGATAGTTGAAGAGATGGAATTTAATATGAGGTGTTTTGAAGGGTGTAAAAGGAGAAAATGTATGTGTTTGGTAAGAGGGTTCTGTACAGGGCGCCTGGGTGGCTCAGTTGGTTAAGCGACTGCCTTCGGCTCAGGTCATGATCCCGGAGACCTGGGATCGAGTCCCGCATCGGGCTCCCTGCTTGGCGGGAAGCCTGCTTCTCCCTCTCTCACTCCCCCTGCTTGTGTTCCCTCTCTGGCTGTGTTTCTCTCTGTCAAATAAAAAAGAAAAAAAAACTTAAAAAAAAAGAGAGTTCTGTACAGCTGAGGAGACTGGACAGCTAAGATGTACTTGGAAATTGTACAGTTTAGTGATTAGGTGTGATTGTTCAGAATTAAATCTTTTTTTTTAGAAGATTTTATTATTTATTTATTTGACAGAGAGCGAGAGAACACAAACAGGGGGAGCAGTAGGAGGAGAAAGAGAAGCATTCTCCCCGCTGAACAGGGAGCCTGACATGGGGCTCGATTCCAGTACCCTGGGATCATGACCTGAGCCCAAGGCAGATACTCAACCTACTGAGCCACCCAGGTGCCCCAAGTGTTTAATCTTGATTCCATAGTCTCCTAAGGGTCTATAGCCTCACCTCTCTGTGCTTCATTTCCTCAACTGTGAAATGAGATCAATAACAGATGACACTGCACAGGATTGTTAGGGAGAGTCAGTGAGACTGTACCGATAATTAGGATAGAAATTAGTATGGTCTGCTATAAGTTACGCACCCCATAAATGTTAATCACCATCATTACAGGGAGGAGGACATTGAAAGAGGAATAGAGAATCAGAGAAAATTTTTTTATTCTTCATTATTTTTTCTAGCAGTGGACTTGTCCTTTATAGCCACAGTGTGACAATGGCATTATTTAAAATAGATCACATATCTAATTAGTTACCGAAGGGATCTAGGTTCTTTCCATGTGTGTCTCCCATCAGGGTCCTGGAAGTCTGTTTATGTAGTCAGTAGATGGGAAAAATAAGATGACTATCAGGAGTCCCAGTTACTTGATGGCTCAGGACTAGAAGCAACACTCATGTCCTCTACTCACACGCCATTGGTCAGAGCTCATCACATGACCGCTGCTAGCCCAAAGAGAGTTGGGAATGTAATATAGCTAAGGCCAAAGAAAAAGGAGAGAACACAAACATTAGTGAGCACTTGTGGTATTGGCTACCAGTGCCTTTTATAGGCCCCGTGCCTCAGGAACTAGGGAACCATTTCCAGAGCATGATCATCACAAGACATAGAAAGCTCATGTTCATGCTCATGACTGTTCCCGCTCCTCTATCATGGCCCCTCCCCTCTCACCTGCTCACTCATGGCCAAATAGGGTTCAAGGATATGGGGAATCAAAGAGCAGAGAATCATGGGAAGGGAAGTAGTTTTCTATTTCGGGTAACACATGATTATGGGATGCCCTTTACATGTATGCGCTGGAATAAGAGATACAAGGAAAAATAGCCAGCTCCACCCGCGACAGAAGCTTCTGACCACAAAGCTGAGCTTACTGGAGTAACAAATGTTTTGCAGACTGAGGTGAAACAATGAATATGTGTTTTTCTCACTCAACAGTCCTGGACAGAGCTTCCCCTAAGTAGTCTTGAGCTCTTTTCAACCTTTGTTGCCTCATGTCTTTAGAGCTATTATTTTGTGTTAAAGTGACAAAAACAAACAAACACAAAAACAGGGGGCAGTTCCTGGGTGGTTCAGCCAGTTGAGCATCTGATTCTGACTCTTGATTTCAGCTTTGGTCATGATCTCAGTGTCATGGGACTGAGCCCTATGTGGGACTCTGCACTCAGCAGGGAGTCTGCTCGACATTCTCTCCCTCTCCCTCTGCCCCTCCCCCTGTTCTCTCTCTCTCTGGCACATAAATATTAAAAAATTATTTATAAAATTCAAGGATATTATAAACTGTAAAATCATATTGAACATCTATGTTTTCAAAGCCAAATTTCAGATTTAAATCTATGACTCACTTGGCTTGCTTTGGGGATCATGACATCAAGGAAAACATTCATTTCAAGTAGTATTATTTTCACTAGAGAATAATCATAACTAGAACTTACTATTGTCCAGACACTGTTATAAGAGTTATACATATATCGCCACCCTTAATTTTCACTATTACCCTGCGAGGTAGATATTATTATCTCCATTTTAAAGATGAAATCATCCTGGGGTATGTGGGTGGCTGAGTCTGTTAAGCATCCGACTCTTGGTTTCAACTCAGATCATGATCTCAGAGTCATGGGACTAAGGCCTACGGGGGGCTCCATGCTCAGCAGGGGATCTGCTTGAGATTCTCTCCCTCTGTCTCTCCGCCCACTCTCTCTATCAAAATAAATACATAAACCTTAAAAAACAAAATAAAATAAAGATGAAATCGTCCCTCAGAGATGTTAAGTACCCAAGTGCTCAAGATCACACAGCTAGTAATAGGCACAGTAGTTCCTCAATCCCTGACGGTGTTGTTCCAAAATCTGTGCTCTTAGTAAATTCAGATATTAGCTCTCTCCTCCACTCCCACCAAGATTTGAAATTAGTTAAGCACAGCAGAAGAGTTTTGATTCAATGGAGATACTTTACACATTTCCTTTTACTTTTCAAAAAATATCCTACAGCATATTACTTGAGCATACCTAAAATATATTAGGTAAAATATTCATATAAAAATAAAACATAAACTCTGTTTGGACTAATTAAATGTTTGTGTCATCCATATGGGACATCCTATAAAAAATATACTTAGATTCTCAGTCTTAGTAAACAAACTAACATCTGTCATCCCAACCAGGTGAGTTTAGCCAGCCACGACGCTCCCAGGAAATACGTTCTGGAAGGTTTTTCTAAAACATATTTATTTTTGGAGGCTTCAGAGAAGTAGAATGAGCAGCTGGCAACACCTAGCAAGGTTCCTCTTTTTCTCTCTCCACTCCCATCAAACAAATCTCTTCCAAAGAATCATACAGAGGAATATGAAAAGAAATGTTAAAATGGGGAAAAGTCAAAAGAGGCCAAGGGTTGCAGCTCTACAAGTAGTAAAATCACATGCATGTGATTTGGTTGTCCTAGAATTAACTGGAGCAATTCCATTATTTATTTTAATCAGTACTAGAGAAGGTCATTGGGATAAACTCCGCAAATCCTATACAAAAATCACTGGACTGAGAAGATAGAGCAGTCATTTCATGAGACACTGAAGGGGCCACTATGTCTCTGATGAAATTCTTCTTCATTTGGGCTAGAGATATGTGGTATCATGGTCAGTAAGCACTAGAAACAAAACTACATGAGGACGGGGGTATGCTTTGGGAAGGAACACAAGGAAACATAAGGGGCACCAGGAAACTTTTGGGGATGATGGGTAGCTTAACTATCTTTGAAAGATGACTTTAACCACCTCCATTTTGACCTTGAACTGTACTCTCTAACTGGTTAAATTCTTCAATCCAGCTTGTCTCTTAACTCAGGCAAAAAAAAAAAAAAAAAAAAAAAAAGACATAGTGGGCAAAGCATCACATAATGGTAACCGAAATTATCCTCTCAAGCCATAAGAACTGCTCTGATGCCAACAAGATCTACCCCAATACAACAATCTTTCTGCCCACCTGCATGGGCCCACCAACATGTATTCCACATTTTCCTCATGTGAACATAGATGTATTTTCTGTACTTGGGAGACAATCTTTGAGACTTTAGTCCACTGTCTTCCCGGGTTGACCTCACTGAAATAAATTCCTTTCTTGTTTCACTTCCACTCAGCTCTTTGCCTTTGAATTTTTTTAGTTGCGAGTAGCCTGACCTGGTCTGTGTGGGGACCCTGGTGGCCTGGGTGCAGTTGAGCTTTTTGCCCTGGTTATAGCTGGTCTGTAGACTTGTTCCTGCTACATACATATAGCAAAAATTGCCAAATTATATCCTTTAGATACGGGTCATTTGTGCTATGTTGGTATGTCATTTATATCTCAATAAAGATCCTAAGTTTTGTTGTTGTTGTTTTAGATTTTTTTTTTTTGCTTGTTTTTTTTTTTTTCTTTAAAGGTTTTATTTATTTGACAGAGAGAAACACAGCGAGAGAGGGAACACAATCAGGGTGAGTGAGAGAGGGAGAAGCAGGCTTCCTGCCGAGCAGGGAGCCTGATGTGGGACTCGATCCCGGGTCTCCAGGATCATGACCTGAGCCGAAGGCAGTCGCTTAACCAACTAAGCCACCCAGGCGCCCCATTGTTTGTTTTTTTAATGAAGGTGATCTTGGTGATATCCAAGCAGGTTCTGGTGGGAATGATAGAGGATTTTGGCAAACTCTGGGGCTTTTCCCAGGAGGCCTGGGAGTACTCTCCCCACATAGGCCTCAGGAGAATAAACCACCTTTCTACCACAGATATGTAATGAGCACTAGGAATGGTGCCAGGCTTTGAAAAGAAAATGGAAACTAAAAAAATAAAAGATCATACACCAGGATCAAGAAACAAAATCCACCAAACTGCAGAATACACAAGACAAATTTAAACCAAAATAACAGAAAAATTGGGAAATGAATTACAAAATGAAATTGGGAAACCGAGATCAGTGTTAATATCAGGCCAAGTTGAATTTACCGACAAAGTATTAGATTAAAGGGCATCCGTTTTTCATCATGACAGCTGAGGAGCCGAGCAGAACTCAGTGGACCTGCTGGGGGTGGGAGGGGTGGGACACAGAATAATAATAACAATAAATTCAGTGAATAATTTTTTAAAGATTATTTTATTTATTTACTTGACAGAGAGAGAGAGAGAGAGATCACAAGTAGGCAGAGAGGCAGGCAGAGAGAGAGGAGGAAGCAGGCTCCCTGAGAGAGAGCCTAATCCAGGCCTCGATCCCAGGACCCTGAGATCATGACCTGAGCTGAAAGCAGAGGCTTTAACCCACTGAGCCACCCAGGCACCATCAATGAATAATTTTTTAAAAAGGTATATTAACATTTAAAGTCTCTAGGAAGGATAGGAATGACAAGGGTATATAGCAAATGAAGAAATACCTGTTTAAGGAAATCTATCAAATCTCACTAAAAGAGTCTGCTATTTGAACCCAGACAATTTCCTCTTTGCCTTCTGGTTCAGCAGGACAAAGCTTCCCTCCAGACAAGTGTGGCCCAAACACAGCATTCCCTTTATGCCCCCATTCCCATTCCAGGCCTATCTTACCGGGAGGGGCAGGACTTCAGTGTTTCTAACCCTAACCCCCAACCTTGTTGCTAAGACAAAGTTCTGGGAGAGTTTATCCAAGGGGTAGGGGTCTCTCATCTACCAGTCCCCACTGGTGGGAGGGAGGCTGCAGGCTCTACCTGGGCGCAGCACCTCTGAGAATGCTGGGGTCCCCTGCCTTGGCTTCAGGGCTTTGGTTCCCTGCCAGGAGAGGCAGGCTGAGATGGCCTGAGATGTTGGCCTCTTTCCTCTTCTTTGAGTTCTGTTCCTAAAGCAGAGGCATCCCCATTCCCACACCCCAGCTCCAGAGTCCCAGATGTTGCCTGGGGGACAAAGCAGACTTTAAAACAAAGATCTCCTACTCTCTTCACAAAGGTAC
This sequence comes from Spilogale gracilis, assembly GCA_004023965.1. Taxonomy (NCBI): domain Eukaryota; kingdom Metazoa; phylum Chordata; class Mammalia; order Carnivora; family Mephitidae; genus Spilogale; species Spilogale gracilis. The sequence goes on from PITA01003197.1 coordinate 25,339, forward strand.
TTCGTTTGCAGTAGGGTGTAGAGATAATGCAAACCTTAGGATGCTCTCAAAAACAGTTGGAGGGTGTGCTGAAAGGTAATTGGAAGGAGATTGGTAGATTCACTTAAAATACAGATTCAGCTGTGGGAGAGGTAGTTTGCTAGAGAGAACTAGAATCCCTATTGGGTTAGAACAAATCCAAAACATCAACTTCAGTAACTGTCTTTTTTCAAAGGAGCCTAGATTTGATGGTATTAGTTTGTAGAGCCTGGGACAGTGTTGTAAACAATGGAGCATTTGGCCACCAAATCAGTGGCTCTTAACTGCTGGCTGTGGTCAGGGAAAGAGACAGCCAAAGAGAACATCACTACGCTCTCACGGAAACTATTGGCTTATCCAAGACAGCACCCCAGCCCCAGACCCCACCGACGGGAGCATCGTCCGCCGATCCACACCGTGCGAGAAATAGTCTCTACTAAAACACTCCATGCAGTCACCAAACAAATACACAAACAAATAAGAGTAACATGTCCTGGAAGGTGGGGGTCGAGGGACGGGAGTGGAGGGACGGAGGTGGGGAGAAGTACCCAGAGGGAACGACAATATATTACCAAGACCATCCATTTTCCAGCAAAATATCACAAGACGTGCAAAAGAAACAGGAGCATATGATCCATGCACTGGAAAAAGAACAAGCTTGGGGAGCAACCAGATGTTTAATTTAATAGACTTCAAAATAGCCATTTATAAATATGTTCAAAGAAGGAATGGAGGCGGTGCCTGGGTGGCTCAGTTGGTTAAGCAACTGCCTTCGGCTCAGGTCATGATCTGATCCCGGAGACCCAGGATCGAGTCCCACATCGGGCTCCCTGCTCAGCGGGAAGCCTGCTTCTCCCTCTCTCACTCCCCCTGCTTGTGTTCCCTCTCTGGCTGTGTTTCTCTCTGTCAAATAAATAAAATCTTAAAAAAAAAAAATTATTGGGCGCTTGGGTGGCTCAGTTGGTTGGGCAACTGCCTTTGGCTCAGGTCATGGTCCCGGAGACCGGGAATCGAGTCCTGCGTCGGGCTCCCTGCTCACCGGGAAGCCTGCTTCTCCCTCTCTCACTCCCTCTGCTTGTGTTCCCTCTCTGGCTGTGTTTCTCTCTGTCAAATAAATAAATAAAATCTGTAAAAAAAAAAAAAAAATTATTTTACCAGCAAAAATGGGTTTACTTGGAATAGCATAGAATGGCAATCTGGGACATACAATCTACTGCAAAACCACAGGTAAGTCCAACAAAGGAGAGAAATGTTATTTTATGGAGAAGAAAATTGGAAAGTGTTATTTTGAACAAAAGTCCATTGGAAAAAAGCAAGAGTTCAGGGTAACGATGGTTTCTCACTGGCAGCGTTACTGAGGTAGTTGGTTTCTTGTAGGCGATGCAATGTATATTTTGCCGTGTTGAGGCCTGTCTTGATTTTTTTCCTGTTGAGGATTCTTCTGTTGGGGTCTCTAATTGATAGTTTTTCCTGTGATTGATCTCCGGTGGTACGGCACTAGCGCTCCCCCTTCTGGCCTCCCGACGCCATGAGGTTTCCTTTAATAATTTTCACAATCGGTAAGCTCTGATTTGAAATGAAAATTGACTAAGGTAAATATGTAAATAGGCATTCCATTAATTATATGATGATGATGCGTCTTGCCTCGCTGACATCAGCTGCTCTGGAGAAGTAACTGTTTCACCCACGAGCCTACAGGTGCAGCACGGACAGTCTGATAGAGGGCAGGACGGTGTGGGCTGCATTGCTGGGATGGCTGAGCACAGACTGTGGGGAAAACCATCAAAAACAACGGGTGGAAAAAAAAAACAGAAACAATTCTAGAGACCTTAAGTTTAAAAAATAAGAAGTTTGTAAATATATTTGTTAGCTTTTGGAATCAGAGAAAGTTCTGGAGAACTGATTTTGGAAAATGAGCAATGATCAAAGGGAGCGAGGTGGCTGGGAACACATTTCAGGCTGCATCCCGCGACTCCTCTTAGGGCACCATGGTTGACCACTAGATACCTCTCATTGAATTTCTGGCTCTCAGTCCCACAGCTGCCGTGACAAAAGGTCTAGTGTTTTCAAAATCCTGGATGGGAGCATTCCATTGTCCCAAATTAGGTAACATGATCGTGTCCTAAGAGCCAGAGTGAGGAACAAGAAGCTTGCCCCTTTATTTTCCATGGTGGGAATTATGCTCTGTATTATACTTATTTTGGGATGGATATTTACCTAACTGGAAGGGTATTTGCTTGCTAATAAACACAGCAATTAATGGTCATAATGGTCGATTGATGGCATTGAGGTCTTCAGGCCTTTAATTCTGGAGAGAATATTTCTGTACTGCATCTTAAACCTTCTTTCTATTCCCATGGTGCGATTTGTCCCCTCATTATTTCTGTTCTAAGAAGTGGGAATGATGTACTATTGGCCACTTGTGCTCTGCTCCTCTGAATCATGATGCTGTGCCACTAATTTACCCTCGTAGAGCATCCAGAGTAAACTTCTTGAGGTATAGGCAATGACCATGTAATTTCTTCCTCCAAAACTGCTTCAACATTACCCTAAAAACTTTTCCAGGTGGAATTGGAGTGTCTCTGTGATCTGGTGCCAATTAATCTTGCCAGTGTTTCAACACTCTCTAGTTCACATGGATACCTTAGATGCTGGTTATCAAGAACACTCTCCTGTGCCTTAAAAAATTAAAAATAGAGCTATCCTATGACCCTGCAATTGCACTACTGGGCATTTACCCCAAAGATACGGAA
>PITA01003197.1:28209-115420 GCA_004023965.1 Spilogale gracilis
GCCAAACTGTGGAAAGAGCCAAGGTGCCCATCAACAGATGAATGGATAAAGAAGATGTGGTACATATATACAATGGAATACTATGCCTCCATCAGAAAGGATGAATATCCAACTTTTGTAGCAACATGGACTGGACTGGAAGAGATTATGCTGAGTGAAATAAGCCAAGAAGAGAAAGTCAAGTATTGCATGGTTTCACATACTTGCGGTGCATGAGGGGTAAACTGGAGGACAGTGGGAGAAGGAAAGTAAATGGGAACTAGGGTAATCTAGGGAGGGAAACAAAACAACAGAGACTTTGGACACAGAAACAAACTGAGGGACTTGGAGGGATAGGGGTGGAGGGATGGGAGAGCCTGGTGGTGGGTACTGGGGACACCTAAAGCGGGGAGCACTGGGTGTGGGGAATGGGGAATGAATCTTGGAACACTGGAAAAAAAATTTAAGTAACAAAAAAAAAAAAAAAAAAAAGAACACTCTCCTGAAGCACACGCTTAGCTACAGGCATTCCTTCCAAACATTTACTGTGTGCCCAGCTACTGGAGAGGTAATCATGAATAAAAACTGGTTTTCTGCACCTCAGATATGCTATGCTATTTGAACTATTAAAACTGGAAGTGGATGTCAACTAAATATAACAGCCAAGCAAATAAATCTGAATTGCTTGTGAACAAGCTCACCAGTTTGTACCAAGTATCAGCCCTATTCTAATTGTTTCTTAGATACCTGGCTTGGGTAATCTCCACACAATTTTCAAGGCCCAGACCCAACACAATCCAATCTATAAAAGAATTTATGATCATCTTCCTTTGGAGTAAGTCTATATCTTTTCTGTGCTCCTACAGCTTCTGTCAATACACAGCTCTACTACACTGGACATCATGTCTGTAACTTATCATACAAGCCTAGCATTTTTGTCTCACTCAAATTCAAGCTTCTTGAGACTAGGGACACCCCTCCTCCGATCTCGTTCACGACTGTGTTCTTCAAAATATGTAGCCTGAGACTTGGTAAGTACTCAATAAATACCCGTAAGATTGAAAGCCATTGGTTTGAAGTAGAAGACAAAATTGAAATGTTTTAGCACAACATGGTTATCAGTACTTGAAGCATATGCTGTATTGTTTTGGCCTACATTACAGGGTTACTGCAGGAGATCACAAATTGTGGAAAGCCCCAATTTACTAAAATTGAATTTAGCTTTGCTTAAATGTAGGGTACTTTTCAAGACCTTCAAAAATTCAATGGAAATGTCAACATACATAGACTTAGGCCCCCTAATGGGGAAAGATCACTTTTCCTTTGCCTGGTCAAAAGGAGAATTAAAAAATTCAGCTTACTAAAAGGTAATAATGGCCAAACATAGCAATTAATTATGCATATAACATGTACTATTTCCACCTAGTAAACTCATTGATTCTTATGACACCATCACTTTGAGATTGAAGGTATTATTATATATTTTTACCAATGAGGAAATAAAAATTCAGAGGAGTTAATAAGTGATTTGCCTAAGGCCAGGTTAGCTAGTAATTGGCTGAGCTAGGATTAGGTGTCAGAACTCTCCAAGTCTATCTTAATATACTTCCTCCCAGTGTGTCGGTAGGGGGAAAACTCTTAATTTAATTGGAAGGCAACAAATTTAGTACTGACTTAGATGGGATTTTCTTTCTTTTTTTTTCCATTTTGGGCAAGTCATAGCAAAACTCCCAATACTTTTGGGTGGCATTCATAGTTGTCCCAATTTGAATAGGAGGGTCTGATATTTATATGAATGAGCAGTAACAAGTTAAAAGGAAAGCAAATCTTAGGCATCTTTGGGAGAAGAGTTGATGGTGGACCGTTGCTCATACAATTAACAGCCATCATGTCATCCTTCAAAGAGGCAATGTGGCCAGGGGTAGAAAGTAACCTTTGGAATTGGAGTCCAAAGTTGAGGTCAAATTTTGACTCTCTACTTACTGTGTGGATGCCCTTGGGCAGTTTACTTGGCTTTTAATAAATTCTTATTTACATTTATATAAAAGGAATGATGTGTGGTCCATACACTCTGGTGTGATTTGAGAATTATAAATGGTAAATATAAAGTGCTCAAAACACAACCGGTACATGGTAACAATCATGATTTGCAGGATATACTTTTCGTAGAGACAGGATTCAAAGCAATTGGCTTTTTACAGGACCATAATATGTTACCACTTTCCCTGATTATATTGATTTTTCCCCTCTTTAATATAAACTCACAAGCAGGCCTTGCTACTCTAGAGTTATTCCATCTCCAGGACCCAAAGTCCCCTCTTGGTGCAATATGTGATACTCTCCATTGAGCCTGTGTTGGTTCCCGCCTTCTAGAGTGTATGGTGTCTACATGGCCATGGTGCTGGGGTGGGTGCTGGGGTGGCTCAGTCAGTTAAGTGTCTGACTCTTGATTTCAGCTCAGGTCATGATCTCTGGGTTGTGAAATCCAGCCTCTCATCCAACTCTGTGCTGACCATGGAGCCTACTTGAGATTTTCTCTCTCCCTGTCCCTCTGGCCTTTCCCTACCACTCATGCTCTCTTGTGTTCTCGCTCTCTAAAAAAAATGGCCATTGTGTCACATGCTTTCCATTAGGTTCATTCCTGACTTATTTGCATAACTTGAAAAAATATAAATATTAAAAAAGCCCCACTAATTTACTGAAATAAAATTTCCTCAATGAAATTGTGTACAGAGACAACTTGGACAGGAAGTCCATTTCAACGATCAAATGTGGGATGTGAGGAGTTAGAATGCCAGACATGGCAGAGATGTAGGCTAGAAAGCCATGAAACCTTATGATGTTTTGGAAAGACTGGATGGTAGGTCCAGAAACTCATTTTAGATTCTCCATCATGAGGTAATTAGTCTCTAACTCAAGCCCAAAAAATCATTTCAAAGTGTCAGATGATTTAGATTGGCTGGTGATACAATGAGAGTAATAAGCTAGAGCATTAGCTGTGTGGTTAGAGTCGTATTTTCCTTAACAGCAAGCTGGGATGATCTCTTTTCCTTTTTTTTTTTAAGATTATTTATTTATTTATTTGACAGAGTGAAGCACAGCTAGAGAGGGAACACAAGCAGGGGGACTGAGAGAGGGAGAAGCAGGCTTCCTGCCAAGCAGGGAGCCTAATGCGGGGCTCGATCCAAGGACACCAGCACCATGACCCAAGCCAAAGGCAGATGCTTAACAACTGAGCCACTTAGGCGCCTGGGATGATCTCTTTACACGCTCTCACATTTTGAAAGCTAGTGTCTAGCACCCCATCTACTCAATTAAAAATGTCTTATCTTTGGACCCTCAGAACTGGAGTCATTACCTGAAAGAAAGATTCAGGAAAGGAACTTAAAGCATGCTGTATCTGCCCACCCCCAACCCTTGACGGAAGTGAGAAAACTGATAACACCTGGTAAGAGAACTCTGGGGAGAGGTTGGAACTGAGGAAGCACTGGAGGGCGAAACCCGCTCCAATGTCCCCACCCCAGCTGGGCCAACACCCATTCTACGGCGCCCCAGCCCACAGCGCCAGGTTCTTCTAGCCAATTTCCCCAAACCTCAGTCTACCATTTGTTCTGTTCCTCCCGCCTTCGGTCGCAGCCTGAAGGGCGTGGCAGTGACCTGCTCTTGGTTTAGAATCTGGTGATGAGAGGCCTAATCCCTAGAACCCAAGGCCTTTACAAGCCTTCAGACTATGGATAATGCTCTTTGCTGAATGTCTCACAATGCAGTGTCCCACCCACCTATGTCAAGTCCTCCTGATAGAAACGGTAGCTTGAAACACTCTTGAACTTGGTGATGCCTGAAATTTGGATTCCCACTTCTCCTATCCCTCTCTTGCTGCTGTGCTGCTAAAATACCAGGATTCTGTAAATATGTCAGAACGATGACTTTTAATTTCATAGTAAATATTATAAAAACATGTAAAAAAACAGGTTTAAAATATAAATCTGACTTATAACGGACAACATAGACAATTACATCCTATGTGGGATTTTGCCCCAAGGTAAGAGTGGTCACATTCTTCTCATCCTTCCTTCAGGCAATAAGCCTCATTTGTTTCGATGTCTTCTCTACATTTGCTTTTTTATTTTATTTTATTTTATTTTTAAAGATTTTATTTATTTGACAGAGAGAAACACAGCCAGAGAGGGAACACAAGCAGGGGGAGTGAGAGAGGGAGAAGCAGGCTTCCCGCAGAGCAGGGAGCCCGATGTGGGACTCGATCCCGGATCTCCGGGATCATGCCCTGAGCCGAAGGCAGTTGCTTAACCAACTGAGCCACCCAGGCGTCCCTACATTTGCTTTTTTAAATGTTAAAGTCCAGAACTGCTGATTTTAACAAGACCGTAAGCATTTCTTTCCTCTAATTCCTGAAACTTCATAAGATAAACTACAGGTACTTTTTTTTAAAAAAACCAAAATCCTTAAGAACAGAGAACAGGAGACATCCCAGGTAAGTAATGCCCCCTGCTATTTAGATGAGAGAAGGTCACAAAGGGACAGTGACTCAGCTAGGCAGGAGAGCAGAGCAACAAGAAACATGATCCACTCTGTGGAACATTGAAACTTTTGGGTTTGGAGGCACCAATACATCAAAAGGACAGGCGCCTGGGTGGCTCAGTTGGTTAAGCGACTGCCTTTGGCTCAGGTCATGATACTGGAGTCCCACATTGGGCTCCCTGCTTGGCGGGAAGCCTGCTTCTCCCTCTCTCACTCCCCCTGCTTGTGTTTCCTCTCTGGCTATGTTTCTCTCTGTCAAATAAATAAAAAAAAAATCTTAAAAAAAAAAAAAAAAGAAAAGAAGGGCAGGTGAAAGGCTACAATTAAGAAACAGAGAACCATATTTCAAGACCCACTCCTACACTACTTCTTAATCCTCTCTTCAATGAAAACTAAATGATATTTGAAGGAACACTCTTAGATGAAAGGTAAAAGTTGGGGGGGGGGACAGTATAATAGAATACATAGAAAAAAGGAACCTGGAGTAGAGGGATCCAGTGAGGGAAATAGAAAAAAAGCAAGGCAAATAAGCAACAAACTCGTAAAATGAAAACTGTCATACCCTCAGATGAAGAAGAAAATGTACACTGGTGTCAGGGGAAACAAATACCATGAAAAAGAAAAAGTAGAGCAAAAAAAAAAATCTTGAGAATTTTAAAAAATTATGAATGCCAAAATGTAAAAACATACTGGAAGGTTAGAAAATCTCCCAGAAAGGTGACCAAAAATAAAAATAAAAATAGAACATAGAAAGATAGGAAAGTTAGCTAGTGCTAAATTGTTTTACTTGTTTTTTGTTGTTGTTGTTGTGGTTTGGTTTTTTGTTTTTTTGTTTTTTTTTTTTTTGAGAGAGAGAGAGACTTAAGCAAGCTCCACACCTAGCACACAGCTCGACACGGGACTCGATCTCACAACCTTGAGATCGGGACCTGTGCCAAAATCAAGAGTCAGACACTTAACTGACTGAGCTACCCAGGCATCCCTGTCTCACTTGGTTTTTGGAAAGAACATTTTTCACATTAAAATCATTGTGGATGATAGGATCTCATATATTCAGGAAAATGAAACAAAGCAATAACCTTGATTCTCTAGTGTGGTCAGGGCACCAAGTTACTAACCTGAGAACTCAGCTATGACATTCAGAGCCGGTGGGTCCTCACAACCTTCACCTTGACCTAGCTCTGCTAAAGCCTGAGGACTTTCATAACCAGCCGCTGAGCAGTGCTCACTTGGGCCTCCTATCCACAATACTGGGGCCACCTTCCACCAGGGGGAGCTGTGGCTGAGCTAGAAAACAATCTGTGTTGAAACTTTTAACAATGACTGCTGGTGAAGGATGGGAGCATCACACCATTCACCATGTGATTGCTACGAATATAAAGAAAGGTGTACATATTACATCAGCATTCCAGGTGAAAATGAGGATTGGTAATCCCACTAAATTTCATATTCCTGTCGTCCTTGGCTCATAGGAAGCCTTTCCTGCCATGTCTTACTCTCATTCCAATGCTGGCCATGCTTGTTCCTCCAACCTCCTATCTCAAACCTGCCCCTAGCTTGCAAATGACACTACCATCCATCAAGTTACCCAAACCAGAGCCTTGAGAGTCACCCCAGTGCTGTGTTTCTCTAACCTTAATATTGTGAAAATGCAGCTTCTGATTCAGGAGGTCTTGGGTTGGGCCCAAGAATTTACATACTGTACCTGGTAAGACCTATGGATACTGATTCAGGAGCCATAGGTTGAGGGCCTAGGCACCTGTATTCCCTCATCCCCAACTATGAGGTATTAAGTTCTGTAGTTTCCATCTATACCACTGATGAGGGCCAGGCTGGAGTGTCTTCTTACATGGGTTAAAACAATACCTACCAAGCCAATCTTCCTGCCTCTAGTCTAGCTTCTCCAAAGGCCATATTTTTGCTGGAGAGATTGATTATTTCTTACCTCTTCTTTCCTTTTCCCCTCCCCTCCTCTTCCTCTTTCCTTTTTTACTTTACTCTGGGTTTCATAAAACACAGGGGCCATGATAATAAAATTGGTTTTGACTGAAAAGGAGGAAGGGGAGAAGCTGAGTTAGGGGGATACACTTAACTGAGTTAAGTGGATACAAGATGGTGATCAGTGGAGAAACCACATTGCAAATTCAAATGGAGCTCAAAGGAAGCAGAAGGTATACACTAATGAAAGGATGTCAATGCTGCTGAAACATTCCTAAAGAAGAGTGGAAGATAAAGGTAATTGTTACTGCCCATCCTGGAGAACCATGCTCCCAGTGCTTCTATTAGTTAACCACTGCACCTTGGGAAAGTCACTTCCTCTGAAGTTGTATTCCTGTCTGTCCATCTCTGGGAATGCTCTGGATAAGGTTTCCAAATTCATCTAGGAATGAATTCTGCATTTTTCTCAGAATGGGGCTGAGGAAAGATTTCTGGGAATGTGTTTCTAATCTTGGGTCCACCTCCAACAACTGTATGCACACAAATAAATTGTGTGGCCCTGAGGGGGCCTCCTCCTTCTCACCTGAGAAATGAGAAGTTTGGCATAGTGTATCCCAGCATTCCTTTCATTCAAAGGCCCTATGGTATAGCTCTTCTTTTCATAGAGGAGCCATTTATTTTTCTCTTTAAAGTAATTCATATATCAGAGTGCTTGGGTGGCCCAGTTGGTTAAGCACCTGCCTTCGGGGTCCTGGGAAAGAGACCTTTTCTGGCTCCCTGCTCAGCAGAGAGGCTGCTTCTCCCTCTGCCCCTCCTCCTGTTCATGCATGCTCTCTCCTTCTCTCAAAAAAAAAATAAATAGGATATTTTAAAAAGTAAAATAAGGAGGAGAAAGATGGTGGAAAAGTAGGAGGCCTAGATATCATCAGGTCCCAGGAGTTGAGCTAGATAGTTATCAAACCATTCTGAACACTACAAACTCAACAGGAGATCGAAGAGAAGAATAGCAGAAATTCTAGAAACAGAAAAGCGACCACTTTCTGGAAGGTAGGATGCCCAGAGAAGTGAACCGGAGGCAACGTTTGGGAAGATAGGCCGCGGGGGGAGGGGCCGGCTCCCGGCCAGCAGTAGAGCAGTGAAGCACAAAATCGGAACTTGTAGAAGTCTGCTCCACTGTGGAATGCCACCCCAGAGGCTAAGCAGGGGATGGAGCCCTCACCAGAACAGTGTGGTCTCAGGACCCACAGTGACACAGAAAGATGGGGGAGTGCCTGAGCATGGCAGAGCTCCCAGTACTGGAGCGGGAAGCTGGCTAGAGAGACGGAGCCAAGGAGTGGGCTCTCAGCCTGGTGTTACCTTAAACTGTAATCCAATGCACAGTTGGGCCACTGCCCTTTGAGGAGGGACTCCACAAGTGGCAGATCCGGGGAGTCACCCTCCTTCCTCCACCGAGAGCAGTGATATGGCAGCGCTGCAGGAATCTGCTGTGTTTGGAGACTCCAAACAGGGCCAAGCACCAAAGATAGAAATGCTTGGACACAGGCCAGGTAAGCACGGAGTGTGGCCAGAGACCAGGGAGATGGGAGTGATTGACTGCTCTTCTCTGGGGGTGCACTGAGGAATGGGGCCCCAAGCTCTCAGCTCCTCTGGGTCAGAGACTAGGAGGCCACCATTTTCATTCCTGTCCTCCAAAGCTGAGCAGAAAGCATTCAGGGTACAAAACCTCCCAAGAGTGAACCTGAACAGATTGCTTAGCCTGGCCCCTGGCAAGGGCGGGGCAGTTCTGAGTGGTGCAAAAACATTTGAGAATCCCTGCAACAGGCCCCTCTCCCAGAAGATCAGCAAGAACATCCAGCCAAAACCAAGTTCAATGATCAATGAAAACTTCGTAACTCCAGAGCTAGGGGAATGCACCACATAGAGTTCGTGCCTTTTTTCCCATGATCCTTCAGTCTTTCAAAGTTAATTTTTTTTAATTTTACCTTTTTCTTGTTCTATTGCTTTAATCTTTTCTCTTTCCTATTTTAAAATTTATAAACTATTTTATCTTATCAATACCTTTTTTAAAAAAATCTTTTTTAATTTTCATTGTTTGTCATATTCTTTGTTAAATTTTATTATTTTTTTCAGTGTTACAAGATTCATTGTTTATGCCCCACACCCAGTGCTCCATGCAATACGTGCCCTCAGTACCCACCACCAGGCTCTCCCATTCCCTCCTCCCCCTTCCCTCCAAGATCCTCAGTTTGTTTCTGAGCCCAAATTCTCTCATGTTCATTTCTCTCCCCGAATTACCCTACTTCCCATTTCCTTTCCTTCTCCTACTGTCCTCTGTATTGCCCCTTATGCACCACATGTAAGTGAAGAAACCATGTGATACTTGACTTTCTCTACTCTAGAGAAATAGAATAACTAAAATCTAACCACGCTGAAATTTTAAAAAAAGCTCTAAGTGAGGTGCAATAAAAAATGGAGGCTCTTGGGTGGCTGGGTGGCTCAGTGGGTTAAAGACTCTGCCTTTGGCTCAGGTCCTGATCTCAGGGTCCTGGGATGGTGGCCCTCATTGGGTTCTCTGATTAGCATGGAGGTTGCTTCCTCCTCTCTTTCTGCCTGCCTCTCTGCCTACTTGTGATCTCTGTCTCTGTCAAATAAATAAATAAAATCTTTTTTTAAAAATGGAGGCTCTTACTGCTAGGGTAAATGAGGCTGAAGAGAGAATTAGTGATATAGAAGACCAAATGATGGAAAATAAAGAAGTTGAGAAAAAGAGAGACAAACAACTACTGGACCACAAGGGGAGAATTCGAGAGATAAGTGATACCATAAGATGAAACAATATTAGAATAATTGAGATCTCAGAAGAAGAAAGAGAGGGAAGCAGAAAGTATATTGGAGCAAATTATAGCAGAGAACATCCCTAATTTGGCAAAGGGAACAAGCATCAAAATCCAAGAGGCACAGAGAATACCCCAAATCAATAAAAATAGGTCCACACCTGTCATCTGATAGCAAAACTTATAAGTCTCAGTGACAAAGAGAAATCCTGAAAGCAGCTCAGGAGAAGAGGTCTGTAACCTACAATGGCAGAAATATTAGATTTGCAGCAGACCTATCCACAGAGACCTGGCAGGTCAGAAAGGACTGGCATGAAATATTCAGAGCACTAAATGAGAAACATATGCAGACAAGAATACCATATCCAGCTAGGCTGTCATTGAAAATAGAAGGAGAGATAAAAAGCCTCCAAGACAAACAAAAACAAAAAGAATTTGCAAACACCAAACCAGCTATATAGGAAATCTTGAAAGGGGTCCTCTAAGCAAAGAGAGAGCCTAAAAGTAAGAGACCAGGAAGGAACAGAGACAATAGACAGTAAGAGTCACCTTACAGGAAATGCAATGGCACTATCTTCATATCTTTCAATAGTTACCCTGAATGTAAATGGGCTAAATGCCCCAATCAAAAGACACAGGGTATCAGATTGGATAAAAACAAAACAAAACAGAAAACAAGACCCATCGATACCAAACATTTTAGGTCCAAAGACACCTCCAGATTTAAAGTGAGGGGGTGGAAAGCCATTTACCATGCTAATGGACATCAAAAGAAAGCTGGGGTGGCAATCTTTATATCAGATAAATTAGATTTTAAGACAAAGACTATAATAAGAGATGAGGAAGGACACTATATCATACTTAAAGGGTCTATCCAACAAGAAGATCTAACAATCTTAAATATCTATGCCCCTCTAAGTTTTAAAAAAATTTTTTTAAGATTTTATTTATTTGACAGAGATAAACACAGCCAGAGAGGGAACACAAGCAGGGGGAGTGAGAGAGGGAGAAAGCAGGCTTCCCACTGAGCAGGGAGCCCGATGTGGGACTGAATCCCGAGTCTATGGGATCATGACCTGAGCCGAAGGCAGTCACTTAACCAACTGAGCCACCCAGGCACCCCCCCCAACTTTTGATAAGTTATCACCAATCCATACACAGCCCTCATTATTTACTCATTTATTCCCTATTCAGTTATTTTCAGATGTAATGAACAATTTTGGCTCCTTCCCTCAGTTCAAGAACAAGAAATTAACAAATATTTGTCCTATCTATGTGTTTCTTCTCTCTCATCCTTGTCCTCCCCAAAAGGAACTCCCATCCTGAATTCTATGTGGATAAATTATATAAATTTCCAACATTTATATAGATTTATCAAAAATGGATATGTTTAAACAACATCGATTTGTTTAAAATTGTTCTTAGATTTTTACAGAATAGTGTCATGTTCTGTGTGGTGTTCTGAGACTTACTTTTTTCACTCACTACTGGGTCCCTTAGATTGATCCATGGGATTGCTGTATAATATCTTGGGAGGTTGATTTATCTTTATATATGCCTTCTCTGTCTTTGGGCATTTGGAGTGTCCCCCCCGCCATTTTGTATCAATAAACAATGTTGCTGTAAATCTTTGTACATAAGATGTGTCTGTTCAAATTGTTTTCTACTATGTAGTTACTATTTTCTCCTCTTTTATTAATGATTATCTTGCAGGAGATACTTAGAGACTAGGTAAAAATCCTGTTTCCCCTCAAACATTCACCCATTAAGTTTAGCATCCATTTGTGGGTTATCCCTGTAGTAATTATTACTATGATGTTTGCCTAACAATAACTTTGTATTTTCCTCATGTCTTCTACATTTATTAATTACAATATTATTAAATTTTGTTAATAATGATGTTACATATAAATATTATGTATTTATAGTAATTTATAATATATTAATATTTGAATAATATAGTATTGGTTAAAATTATGAGGAAGAGCTATCTGTGTTCCCCATTTATTTGCATATTTGAATATTTATTAAGTTTTGGACTCATGGGTATTGATTTTATGAGTTATCATGAAATATTATCATATCAGCTAATTTTGTCTTTGGCCATTGGTTGCTCATCCAGGTGGCTCCTGTGCCCTTTTAAGATGACTCATCCTTTTTTAAGCACTTTCTTACTTTAGTACACTACAAGATATTCCAAGGACTTGGGCTTGTTCCCCAGGAATCTTATATTCTCCCTGCCTTGGCCCTGGAATCAACTACTTTTAACGGAGCCCTGATTCCTTTTATTGAAAAATGGTGTTTAGAAACCAAGATCCGGACACTGGATGTGTTCATTGGTATTAGGTCGTCATTGTCTCTAGCTCCTTTCAGTGGACAGAACTGCATATATATTCCCTTAACTTTGAATGACGTGTTTGCTTCATATCCACATCTAACCTATGCTTTAAGTCTCAATATAATTTTCCTTAATTCCATGAAATCAACTTTGACACCAATGCTAAAAGAACTATTTCACTTTTCTGAAAATCCATAGATCTTAATCTGTATCACATACTGCTTTTCCCTGTGGATTATGTTAATTCCTATATCCACATTATAGTTGATGCTAGATCATAAGGTCTTTCAAAGAAGGACCCAATTTTGTATAGGACATTTTATAGTTTTGTTTTTTTGTTTTTTTGTTTTTTTGCCCATAGAATAAACACTAGAGCCACCTTTTCTGGGGAGCTATACATTTTGAAACAGGTAATTATTTTATTTGTAAAAGTGAATTTTGAAAATCATTTTAGATTTTCTCAATGAAATAAGGCTATTTAAGAGGAAATAAAATTAGTGAAGCAAGTAGAATAATGTTCACAATATTGCAGTTACAAAATACATGTGAATTATTTCTCTTGTCCCTTATAAAACCACTTTCTCACAGGGCGGATTTAATAATCTTCTAATAATCTAAATACATTATTCTAAGAAAGCAGCTAGCTTCTTATTCCTTATTATGTCTAAGGAAATAAAAATACCACTAGAAATACACTTAAAAACAGGACAGAAATGATTAAATATTGTAAGATATATTTTATAAATAAGACTGTAATGTTTGTTATTTTAATTATGGGAAATGATCAACATTGGCACTTTCCTCCTATTGAGAATTATTTTCCTCCATGTTTATATTTTTAGGATACTGATTAAGTTCAACCTTTTAAAGGATGTTTGATAAGCCCTGTGATTTCTTTTGCACATACTATTTAGGAAGCCCAGTTGGTCATATTACCATATGTTATTTTATCAAAATTCCTTTGAGGGGTGTGTGTGAGGCTGTGTGTGTGTAGAAAAACTCTTTTATTAGAAGTTCTATTTTTCCTTTCCTTCATCACTGACTTGGCACATTATGTCACATAGATCATATTTCATCCCGAGGCCAACAAGACAGTCATTCAACATTCAGTCAAACATCCTTATTACTTTATGATTCTGATCATATTTCCTGGCACTAGACTACATGTTATTGTTGATGACAAGGTTAATAAATATCACGGCTCTAAGAATTGCCAGAAAATGATCCATTTGTCTTCCCCTCTTGCCTTTTTTTCTCAGAAATAAGATCATCTGACCCACTGTCAGTCCTTTAGAACCAATTTTGACCTCAGAAAGAGAGATTTAAAGTGTTCATAACTCTCTGGCACTTAGAATTGAAGCCTTCCTGCTTCAACTCTGAATGATGCTGAGCCTCTGCAACATTTTCATGAGGCCACATTCCCAGTTTCCACCCCAGTTGCCTATTATTAAATTTCATGTTGTCCCTTATTATTGCAAACTGCCTAATTTCCAAGTTTCTTTGAGAATCTGCCTTCCTCTTGTAAGTCAGCCTCCCAGCGTCTGAGGATTGCTCCTCAGGGGTCTTATCAGCAACTCAGGCACCTGGCTGCATTTCTCGGAACTGCTAGAAACATTGTGTAAAACATGAACTGCGTTCACACTCTAGGTGATATACTTTTACTTCTACTCAGTTCAACTCAACAAACATTCATTAAGCAACTTCAGAGCCCAGGCCCACACTAGAGTGTGGGGATATAAATATAAATGAAATATAATCGGGTTCTCAAAAACTTCCTAGTCTTGTTGAGGAGACCGCAATGCAAATACCCTACACAAGTGCGCATTAAGACTTAGACATATACACCTAGTCAGAGAGAGAAGCAGCTCTAAAGGAGCTGGTAGGAAAATATGGAAATGACATAGTTTTCATGTGCAGTGACTACATAGCCACCATGTCTGGCTTTTATTTTATCCTTTGGCAATTAGAAGATATGGTAGAATGCATTACTGGCCCCAGTATACCATTTGACATGACTTCACGGGGGGCAGTCACCTGTCACATCCTTTAACTCTGAGACATTAGTACACATATGTAAGCAGGATTGTGGAATGGATTTGCATAAGGAAACTTGTGCTTTTGTCTTGCCTCCATTGCCATAGGTCAGTCTCTGGATTCCAGGAGGGGACTGAGAGACAAGTGGAATGAAGGTACTCCAAACCAGCAACCTCAGTCGAGCTAACCCACAGCAGCACCCTCAACTGACACACAGATACAGGGGAATCTCCAGCTGAGATCAGTTCATCGTTGACCTCGTGATCCATAAAATCAAATCATCATTGTGTTCAGCCCCTTAGTTTTTGGTGGTTTATTATGCAGGAATAGCTAGCCATACAGGAATCACTGAAGCTGTTGAAAAGTTTACCAGCTGTATATTTTAGAAGATATCACTTGGAGAAGCCAGTAAATTTGAAGGGGAGGAGACTAGAGATGGACAGACAAGCCAAAAAATGATGATATTTAGCTAAGAAATCATGAAAGCTTGAACTGCAGTGGTGGTGAAAAAAAAGAGAAACAGATTTAAGAGTGATACAGGATGTAGGTCATAGTTACTTATTGGATGTGGATGAAGAAGGAGAGGATGAGCTGAGTATAGCTTGCTGATTTCTAGGTCAGGTCACTGACAAATCTGACTGTGATAGATGGAATATACAGGAGTTCAAGCAGCAGGCCAGTAACCCATTCCCTTCTTAGCAAAGATACCAGAGATACTCAGAAGTAAGGGATTCAGTCAAATCTCCATGTAAACGTGGTAAGGACTTGAAGACAAGACCTCCTGGTAAACACACCAATGTTGCTCATTGGTGGAACAATACCAGGGAGTCCTTACCTATGATTTTTTTCCAATGGTCTCTCTTGATAATTTATTGTTCAAAAAAGAGGGGTTTGTAGATTTCTTGGTCCTGAATGACCGAAGAATGGGAAGTTGCACTATTGACTGTAATTGATAGAGTACAAAGTAGGCTTTTCTTTTTTTTTTTCTAAAGATTTTATTTTTATTTATTTGACAGAGAGAAATAGCCAGAGAGGGAACACAAGCAAGGGGAATGAGAGAGGGAGAAGCAGGCTTCCCGCCGAGCAGGCAGCCCGATGTGGGGCTCCATCCCGGGTCTCCGGGATCATGACCTGAGCCAAAGGCAGTCGCTTAACCAACTGAGCCACCCAGGTGCCCCTTTTCTTTTTTAAAATATTTATTTATTTGACAGAGAGAGAGAGAGAGAGAGAGAGAGAGAGAGAGAGAGAGAGAGAATGAGCAGAAGGAGTGGCAGGCAGAGGGAGAGGAAGAAACATGTTCTCCACAGAGCAGGGGGAGCCCAATGTGAGACTCAATCTCAGGACCCCTGGATCAAGACATGAGCCATAAAATGGGCTTTTCTAAAATGGAGATAGGTCTCTTTGTGTGAGTAGTATCTCAAAAGAAATTGCTCAGAAGAATCTTCTCTGTTAATTTATGAAACCGAAATTCAGTGGCATGAGGGACAAAAATGGCATTTTGAGGATCTGCATCTCAGTGTTTTAGAATCCTCCGAGAAATGAACATGTCACCAGTGCCCGGTAGCTTCCTGCTTCCTTTGACTTAAGTTCTGGTATTGGGTAGGACCTATGACCTTGGGTCTCCTTTGACAACTCAGCAGTTTTTTTCCTCAAATGCTGAGGCAAGAATAGGATGTGGCAAGTTGGATTGAGGACTGTGCTAATAAAAGAAGCAGAAGCCACCCATAGGGACCTGACACTTCTTTTGATAATCAGTGAACTTTCTCCAAAAGACAGGTTCCTGCTGGAGAGTAATGAGCAGGGCTAGGGGCTGACTTATGTAAGATAAAAAGACTTTCTTGGTTACAACATGAGGACAATGTGGATGAACTGAGTGCCAGAAATTACCAGAAGGAGATGGTGCGCTTCTCACAAAAAGTTGGGGTTATTCGGCAAACAACAGCTGTCTTCATGAAATTCTCTCACTGTTGGCACACAGATTTGATGTCCAAGTAGATTTGATGTCAAATTCTTTATTATCCTGGAATCACTTGAATAGTGTGTGTTCACTGTTTTGCTCATTTTAGTGGGTTTATGCTTTATTTCTCCACTAATATTAACTTATTTGAGAGTAGGAGTATGTTGTACAACAGTAATTCTAAACTGAGAGCTTACAATCACCAGGGGATCTAGATAAAATGCAGATTCTGACTCAGCATGTCTGGGGTGGAGCCTGAGAATCTGCATTTCTAACAGCCTATCTGGTGGTGATGTTGCTGGTCCATGGACCGCGTGAGTGACTCCAATCTAGCTCCTGATATTCATCTGGAAGCATAAGGATATCTCATGGCTGTTTATTATGGATTCTTAATTATAGGAATTATTCAGTTGACTACCTTCCATTAAGAAATTCTCTATTTGGGGGCGCCTGGGTGGCTCAGTTGGTTAAGTGACAGCCTTTGGCTCAGGTCATGATCCCGGAGACCCGGGATCGAGCCCCACATCGGGCTCCCTGCTCGGCAGGAAGCGTGCTTCTCCCTCTCTCACTCCCCCTGCTTGTGTTCCCTCTCTGGCTGTATTTCTTTCTGTCAAATAAATAAATAAAATCTTAAAAAAAAAAGAAATTCTCTATTTGGGTGAAGCTCCTTCACTGACTTTTTTCTTCCTTCTGAAGAGCAGAAAGAGATTCAGGGAGCAAGACAAACTCTCCTCCTACCCACTGAAGTGGCTACTAGCTGCCTTGAAATGAAGATATGACTCCCGTCAATGGCAATGTGTCTGTGAACTATCCTCAGCAAACTAAATGACAAGCCTAAAAAGGCTTTTGTAGAAAAGTGCTTTTGAAGAGATTTCAGGGCATCTAATTTCTCTTACTTTTATACCCCACCAATTTCACAGGGCACAGCTAAAATCTTCCCCTACTCTACAGTTTTTGCTGGTTTTTGTTATACTCATCAACCCTACTGATTTAGAGATATTCTCCACTACTGGATTTCACCATCATTTACACATTTCCCATGCTTGACTTCTCTCCGCTAGAAAATGTTAAACTCTTGGAGGTCAAAGACAGTAACAAGAACAACTGCACCAGTTAACAATGAAATATTTACTATGTGTCAGGCATTTCCTATTTGCTTCCTACCCTCTGTGCCTAACTGCCTGTTATGTACTTTTCACGTTCTGCTTAGTTTGGTTACAAGAGTGAACACCTTATTAAGAAAAAAACCCTGTGTGTTTTCTGTGCTAAAATAACCCTTCTCAGGAGTTCCTTGAAGATGCAGCAGATAGAAGGCATCACCTAAACAATCAGAAAATGCCATAAAAGTATTCCTTAGATATAGGAATTGTTTGTCAAGATCCTTACTTTATTTATTTGTATTTTTGCCGCTCCACATTTTTCCCATTTGCAATTCATACATTTGAAGTTACCATTATCCTATAAATATGCTTTGGCAAATATTTATTAAGCATCTATAATATGCTAGGAATCAGTTAGTTGTTGGGGACAGAAGGGTGAACTAGATAATAGCCTTGATATTTTGATGTTTGTAATCTCATGGGGATGGAGGAGGATATGGGGAGAGGGCATCCAATAAACAAACAAATAATGAGTCAGATAGGTAAAGGGGACAGTGTTGCCAGAATTGGGGTAGCTACCTAAAATGGATAAGAGAGAAAAATCAATGAATGTTTGTTTTCCACATATGGCTGTCCACATATGTTTTCAGTTTGAGAATGAACATACATCCTCATTACAGAACATTGACACATTTCTGAAAAGGGTCTACATTATTCTTGACAACGTTGAAAAACTTCCTGTGGACTTGCCTGAGCATTTGTTGTCCAGCAACACCAGTTGGTCAACACCTGGCTTGCTTTTCCTTTTCTTTTCTTTCCACTGTGAATGTAATGTCATTCCATCAGGAGCCCAACTCCTTCCTTCCTCACATGAGATTATACCTTATTAGACCAACTTGGAGAGGGGAGGGGGGTGAGAAGGATGGAGTGGCCAGGTGATGGACATTGGGGAGAGTATGTGCTATGGTGAGTGCTGTGAACTGTGTAAGACTGATGAATCACAGACCTGCACCCCTGAAACAAGTAATATATTATATGTTAATAATAATTAAAAAAACAACTTGGAGAAGAGAATTGAATAAGTGAATAATGAGTATGCATGTGACTTCAAGTCTATGAAAAATGGGAGCTGAAACAGATAAGGTAATCTGATACTTACTTGGTTAAAAGATTGATATTCCTAAATTTCCAACCCTAATTCATCTTATGCCTCTTTACATGCAAGGCATAACAATGCTCTCGGTGTTATGTGGTCTGAAAAGTAAGCGGACGTGGAAAGAGAAGTAGAGGATATTTGAAAGTAGTAGAAGGAAAGATAGTGAGTCCACTGTTAATGTTTTTGCAAAAGGGCAGGAAGGCTGTCCTTCCCGTTTAGAGATATGATCTTGTAGATTTTTCCATTTCCATTTCATTTTCTGATCTACTGAATAAATGAGAAACCAGATGATCTGAAGGTCAAGCATTTTCTAGAAATAAGAAGTTTATAGTCCTTGGCTTTGTTCTATCAGTGAAATCCAACTGCCTAGCACAAATTAACAGAAACCAACTTTCCTGTCTTCATTCAGAGGAAGCCTTTCAAAAGCCTTGTGGTGACTGGCAACATTTATCATTGGAATGAAACTTAATAACATCTCATCTCCAATGTAGAATTGTGCATACTTCTCAGATAGTATACTGTTGTCTCTAAAGAGAACTACAAATTGAATTCTGAGTTTAATTGTAATATATAAATCACGAAGTGCCATTTCTATATCATGGTACCCTGATCTAGTTTTACAAAATCTGATTGCACCCTCCCAGGTTGGTATTTGCTGTTCTCTGCTGAGGAGACAATTAGTAATAGTAATAAATGTTTTGTTGGCCTTTGTGTTTTATGTTGGTCAGAACTCCCTAGAACTCTGAGACTGAGAAATGGATTCAAGAGTAGGTGATTGAGGGCGCCTGGGTGGCTCAGTGGGTTAAAGCCTCTGCCTTCGGCTCAGGTCATGATCTCAGGGTCCTAGGATGGAGGCCCATGTCAGGCTCTCTGCTCAGCAGGGAGCCTGATTCCTCCTCTCTCTCTGCCTGCCTCTCTGCCTGCCTGTGATCTCTGTCTCTCTCTCTGTCAAATAAATAAATAAAATCTTAAAAAAAAAGAGAGTAGGTGATTGAGGAAGATTTCTTAAGAGAAAGAGATTTGAATGGGGCGGGGAGGAAGTAAGCAAAGCCCAGGTCTTAGCTGGAATCCAGTCTCAGTCTGATCCCATTGGGAATTTAGAAACATGACTTTCTGGGGTGCCTGGGTGGCTCAGTCGTTAAGCATCTACCTTCAGCTCAGGTCATGATCCTGGAGACCCGGGATCGAGTCCCACATCGAGCTTCCTGCTCGGCGGGAAGCCCGTTTCTCCCTCTCTCACTCCCCCTGCTTCTGTTCCCTCTCTGGCTGTGTTTCTCTCTCTCAAATAAATAAATAAAATCTGTTTTAAAAAAAGAAAAAAAGAGAAACATGACTTGCAATTCTGCCACGTGCTGGCCTAGATGTTTTGACTTTTTTCAAGAAAATCTAGAAATTTCTTTATTTTTAAATGTTGATGACTAACTAAAACAAACAAACAAACAAACAAACAAAAAACAAAGATCTAACACTGTCAGAACCATGCACTACATTTATTAGCTGAACTTCACCTGGGAGCTTTTGATTTGTATCTACTGCCATGTAATATTTCCTGATTGATGGTTACCATTTCTTCCTCTTTGAGTGAAGAACAACAACAAAAGGAAGAACTAGAGGGTGATACTCTGTCATCTTCTGTTGTTCAGAAGCAGCTCAACCAAGAGCATCTTTTATTTTTTTCCCTATACAGCTCTGCTTTGAGTCATTTCTCATCCCAGTGACAGTTTTTTCTTCCCCTACCTTCTTTATTCCTGTCTCTATTTAATGTTATTGTTCTTAAGGCCTCAATTCTTTAAACCTCTTGTCTTCTTACTCAATAGCTAGAGTTCCTAACCACTCTTTTGGAAACCTGGAGGTCCATGGCTGTGCTTCAAAGAGGGTCAGCGAACACTTGGAAATTCCCCAGCAAAACTGCATGTATGTGTTGATGTGTGTTAGTGAAGGAGTTTGTAATTTTTTAAAAAAGATTTTTATTTATTTGACAGAGAGAAACACAGCCAGAGAGGGAACACAAGCAGGGGGAGTGAGAGAGGGAGAAGCTGGCTTTCTGCTGAGCAGGGAGCCTGATATGGGGCTCGATCCCGGAGACGTCTCCGGGATCATGACCTGAGCCGAAGGCAGTCGCTTAACCAACTGAGCCACCCAGGCGCCCCAGGAATTTATAATTTTTATCAGCTTCTAAAAGTGGTACCCCCTTGTTATGGATTATTTCATTCACTTCTGAAGCCTCATGCGTAACATATTCCCTTCCCTTCCTTTAAATATATTTTGGTGGATCCCCCACTGCTTTTCAAATAAAATGTAGACTTTTTTGATTAGCACACAGGATCTGTTTTCATCACTTCTAGTTTATACCCTATGTTCATACGCTATGTTCCATAAGTTATAACTCTTCAGTCTCAGATCTCCTCATGGTTCCATGTTTGGGAACATGTCACCAACACTGCTCCCTACCTCTCACCCATGTGGACATGGATGGCTCATGTTTATCCTTGGGTCGAGTTCTCCCAGAAGCCGGCCCCAAGACAAAGGACTTGAATGTGTTTTATTGGGGAGTTGATGCCAAGAACCAGCAATAGGGGAAAGAAAAGTGAGACAGAATGGGAAGAATCTAGTAAAAGATATGTTATCAAGGCAGCTACTGCTGTGGGCAGTTAGAGAGATCTAGCCCACTGAGGAACTCTGACAGCGTAGAAAAGCTTCATGGAGGGCCTGGGTGGGGGTGCCTCAGTCAGTTGAGCATCTGACTTGATTTCAGCTCAGGTCATGATCTCAGGGTCATGAGATGGAGCCTTGTGTCTCCACACTCCACATTCCAGGGTGTCTGCTTGAGATTCTCTCTCCTTCTCCCTCTGCCTCTCACCCCATGCCCCCCCACCTTGCTCTCTCAAATAAATGAACAAATCTTAAAAAAAAAAAAAAAAAAGCCTTCAGTTATCTCATCTGTAAAGCTAGGTAGCCAAGATGTTTATCCACCAACTCCTGGAAATCTCTAGTTGAAGTCTGTTCTTGGGAGTGACTTCTGGCAGCAGCTGGGTACATTTCAAGGGAAGAGCCCTCAGGTGGTGAGTCTTAGGTGTTCCAGAGAAATTGCCTGTAGCATAGAAATGAGTGTGAAGGAAGGTTGGCAAGATAATGCCAGTTTCACTATACAATCCCAAATGTACAGCTTTGTGGTAAACATACCCCATCAAAGAAAGATATCCAAAGGTTTTTCTCCCCCATTTGAATTAAATAACTATTCATTGTGCTCTCTCAGTAGCTGTGATAACTTCAATCAACATATTAGCTACACCACTGAGAAAATATTAATTAAGTAGATGCCATGAGCGGGTCATTGTGCTGGGCAACAAGGGTGTAGCAGTGAAAACAGCAGGCATTTGAGCGTCACACAACCACAGAAAGTTAACTATTTGTCTGCCTCCAAGTCTAAACAATATCTTTTATGTCTTAGTTCTCAGGCCTTACTCATTATCTGTCACAGAGTGGGCATTTAATAAATGTTTACCAATGATTAGCGAATAAATGAGTATATTCCTTAGGCTTATTTGGAGCCCTTTACTTGAAATTTGTGATTATGAGAGACAATTTCAAGTTGAATTGGGCATTTAAACTCTACTGATAAGCGCAGGTCTGGGATATCACTACCTGCTTTGAAATGTGGCACTTTGACTGGGGGCATTTAAGCGAAGTAGTAATCCCTGCTTAGCTGCCACCCAGAAAGTACATTCTGTAAGAAAGAAAAAAAAAAAGAAAAAGAACATTCTGTAAGATTCCATGCATTTTTTTTTCCCTCAATAAACTCAAAGCAAGCCCGCTTTGCAGCTGCGATCACCACAATTGATCGGCAGTAATTAAAACAAGGCCTAAAAGGCAGACTTTTCATCTTCGAAGTAATTCCCAACACAAACCTTTAAAGATATTGGTCCTAGTAAGCCTAAACCCAAGCACGATGAATCGTCTCCTGACCTTTTGGTGAAGTCAGGTGCAGTAGAATGGATGGAGCCTTTTTTTGATCACTCTGTCTTGGCAGAACTGAATCTTTCTTGAGAAGAAATGCAGTTTAATATGAAGCTTACTCAGATTTGAGAATGGAAATTTCTATGTATCTGTCTGGAAGCATCACAAATTCAAAAACATTAAAGAAGAAGTACATTTGAAGTCTTCTAGAGATATAACTGTAGTATTTATTTCCACTTACTACTAATTTCTCTGGAAATGCCTTGATATGCAAATAAACTTGGTTCCCTAACCAGTGTTGTAATCTAGTGAGCCACCTTTTGGTCACTACTGACAACTACACCAAAATTAAGTCGTCTTTATTTTTTTATTTTAATTTTTTTTTCTTTAAATTTCAATGTGGTTTCCCTCCTGCTGGAATGTGCTAGAGTAGTTGTTACTAAACTTTGGTAGATCTCAGAGGCACCTAGAGAACATGACTAAGTTTCCCAAAGAGGACAGGGAGGGGGCCTGGAGCTTTGTATTTTTACCAAGCTTTCATATCCATTGAATTTGAGAATCACTGCTGTACATTATACACACAAGTTATTCTCAAATGTTTTGAGCAATTATTTTATGCAAAACACTGCTAGGAAAAAGCCTTTAAATTTACATCACTCCAAAAAGCTAAATCAAAAACACAATAATAAAAGAAAATCAAAAGATTATATTGCAAAATCAAGTGGAAGCAAATTAAGCATTAGTCTACTAAAGAATATTTCATTTTGTTTTGATGCAAAAGAAGCTATATTTGAATTGTGTGCCAAATGCATGTTATTCACAGAATAGTGGTTTATTAAATATTGATCTAGAATATCATAACCTTATATTAATTTTCCTTCAGTTTCCTACTTAAGTTCTAACCTTAAAGGAAGACTTCCCACACTCCATGTTCCAATTTTTTCTTCCAGCCCATATTTAATTTTCAGTTGATTTCAATAATTTTTATTTAAAAGGTATTTATTTATTTCCATAACATTGTAACTCATTTAAAATTACATGATCTAAATAATTAAAAATAAACTAGTCCAATCATATTATAGGAGACTAAAACTCAAAAGATGATTTCCACCTGTAGTAAACTTTAAAAACATTATTAAAAAACTTGGCTCAAATATGGACAATTTCAGGTTGGCATACAGTGAAAAAAAATTCTGCAAAACCAGTAAATGTTACCACTCAAGCCCATTGGTATGTTTAAAAGGAAAACAACTGGGCCATGCTGGTGAGGATACAGAGCTACTGGAATGTTCATGCATTGCTGTTTGGAGTGTTAAATGACATAATTATCTTTAAAAAATTTTTTTATAAAGTTAAACACTTATGGGGTACCTGGGTAGCTCAGTTGGTCACCATCTTGATTTGGGCTCAGGTCATGGTCTCGGGTCCTGGGATGGAGCACTGCATCTGGCTCTGTGCTCAGTGGGGATTCTTTTTATATAGCAGTATCAATTTCAATTTTTTAAAAGTAGGCTCCATACCCAATGCAGTTCTTGAACTCATGACCAAGAGTCTCACACTCTATTGACTGAGGTAGGCAGGCACCCCCTAATTTCAACCTTAAGCGGTGATGCTTTTCCTATCATGAGTTCCATATGCATATTTCTATTTTCTATAATTCTTCCTCCATTTCTTGAATTTGCTGCCTGTCGGTTTTCATCTCTGCAGCTGATGGCTTATTCTCCTTTTCTCATTTATTCTCTGTAAATCAGCTTTTTTTTAAAGATTTTATTTATTTATTTATTTGATCACAAGTAGGCAGAGAGGCATGCAGAGAGAGAGAAGGAAACAGGCTCCCTGCTGAGCAGAGAGCCCAATGCAGCCAGGATCCCAGGACTGGGAGATCATGACCTGAGTTGAAGGCAGGGGCTTTAACTCACTGCGCTACCCAGGCACCCAGCTTTTTTTTTTTTTTTTTTAAAGATTGTATTTGACAGAGAGATAGAGAGAAAGCACAAGTAGGCAGAGCAGCAGGCAGAGGGAGAGGCATGTTCTCCACCCAGCAGTGAGTCCAATGAGGGACTTGATCCCAGGACCCTGGGATCATGACCTGAGCCGAAGGCAGACGCTCAACCGACTGAACCACCCAAGTGCCCCAGTAAATCAACTTCTTTACAGAGCCCCTCTTTATGTGTTTTTCAGGATCGTGACACTGTGCTGCAAGGTTTTGCATTCATTTTCCAGTAGAACTTTGCTCAACTCAGTGAACAAATCTCCTGTTCTTTATTTGTTCTTGCAGCCCATGCCTGGTTGACACCTCATCATTCAGTTTGGATAGGAAATGACCTCAGTCTTTTCCAGCTATTGTTAACAAAGATTATATCCAGGAGATATATATCATCTGTCATCTCTGATTTATTTTGTCTTCTCATTCTGGTGATTTACCCATTATTTCAGCTGCCTGGTGCAATTATTCAAAACTTCAAATTCTTTTTTTTTTTTTTTTGTAAACAAGAGTTTTCTCGAGGTCTTTCTGAATTTTGTAGCAAACTGATTTGATTGGTTCTCTCGGCTAAGTTTTATTCTGATTTTCTGCTTTCTGGAGTAAGTATTCCATGCTCTCTTCAGGTCTTGATTTTTTCTTTCTCTTGAACTTTCCAGAAGTTAGACTTGCTCTGCTCTTAGCTGAATTTTGCTTCATTAATTTTTTTCCCTCTTTGAAAGTTTTATAAAATCCCTTGAAAATATTTCTTGTATATTCCCAATGTCTTGTTCTGTTTGATATTATTTCCTTTATGTGTTTACTTTTATGTTTTATACCTATTAAGTTTCCCAAAACAAGTCCACTTTATAGGAACATTTTACTTATTATATGAAACATTTTTAAAAGATTCTGGTCAGAAAATTTATGTGCTTCCTTCCTCAGAGAAATGTTTATTTCATATCCTGATTTTTACCCCCGCCCAAAAGAAGTATCTGTTACTTTCAGTTTCTCTTCATATTTGGCATTCTTTTAAATCTTAAGGCATTTTTAAAGTTCCATAAATCTGTTGTGCTATCATTTGTTATCCTGAGCTCTTCATGGAAAGGAATACTCTTCTGAAGAAAATGGTCAATGAATGATTTCTTGGTAAGTACTATTCATTATTGACTCATGCGGCCCTTCATCAAAATCAGACCTGGCTCTCAGTCTCTAGGGAATGCAGAACTTGTAGCATCTCAGAATCTATTGTTTTAGGCCAACCTTGGCTGAAAAAAATCATTCTCCATACCTGAAATATGCCATGGTGCTTCTGTATCTGCTTCTGTATTTTTTGTCTGTTAGTTCACGTAGACTCACAGAGCCTCTTTTAATAGTTTTGAATCACCTCTCAAGGATTTCTTAGCTCAATTTCCATAGTTTGAAATCTGGCCTACCACCCATTTTTATAAATACAGTTATGCACATTGGTTTATTATTTATGACTTCTTTCATGCTATAAGGACAGAGTTGAGTAGTTATAACAGAGACCATGTGGCCTGCAAAGCCAAAAATATTTACAATCTGACTCTGTACAGAGATATTTTGCAGACTCCTTCTCTAGAGTTTCATCGGCAGCAAGTGCAACTCTTTGCTCCAACGAAGAGAGTTGGTATCTGGCCGTGCTAGGTCATTGTCTGATTTCCTGTATGGTTCCTTGGGCTTGGTCTCATGGACCTCATCCTAGGTTTTTTCTTTTTTCTTTTCTTTTTCTTTTAAGACTTTATGTATTTATTTGATAGCGAGAAACATAGCCAGAAAGGGAACACAGGAAGAAGGAGTAAGAGAGGGAGAAGCAGACCTCCCACTGAGCAGGGAGCCTGATGTGGGGCTCGAACCAGGGACTCCAGGATCATGACCTGAGTCAAAGGCAGATATTTAATGACTGAGCCATCCAGCACCTCCTCATCCTAGGTTATTAACAGGTTCATGTCTTTCCTTCCTCCCTTCAAGTGTGGGCTTGTTCATTGAGGAATGGTCCATTCTGCCCTCATTCTCACCTAAATCCAATTTTCTCCCCCTAAAATATCAAAGTTTCATTTCCTCTACATGAACAGTCTTTCCCTATTGAAAACACTAGCATGAAATCTCATCATCTCTCTTCCTCTCCCTCCTTCTCTCTCTTATACTACATCTCTCTTGTACTGGATTAAATCATTTAGAAATTACCTATCGCCAAAGCTCCCCTAACTCATAACACACATGCTCTTCCCTGTTATTAAATTTTTAAACTATAATCAGGGTTGGTGAGAACCTGTAGGACTTTATCCTCACGTTACATGCTGAATTTCAGTGGAACATTGTTTCAGCCCAGAAATGCCCAGTCCCATTCTGCCTAGCTTAGTCACTACCCTCGCAGTCAGAACAGCAACACTGAGGAACAGCTAATTTAGAGATCCTGGAATCAAGGCTGGGAGGAAAGATGGAGATGGGGAAGACCTGGGGAGAGTTTGGGGGAACTAGGCAAAGCTAGTGGGGCAGGAATCCAAGGGCAGGAGTTGATCCTTTCCGGCCCTAGCAAAGGGATTTTTACAATGTCTTCAGGCCTGACAAGTCTGTCCCCTCCATCTACATGGGAGCCAAAGCCCCCTGGGTTTCTCAAAGCAGCTTCCTTATTGAAAGGATAATGAGATCAATCCTAGGGGATTTTAGCCAGGGGTGTCCGGCTTTGAGTCCCTTCCTTTTGAACACAATCCTCTGGCCCTGCTTTTAGGACTAGAATCAGGGATCATTCCTCTATCATACCTTGTGAGATAGCTGGAAAGCTCTATAAAACTTTATAAAACTATAGGTTTATAAATGGTCATTAAGACTGCAAGAGTTTATTCTACTGGGTAAAATTCTAAAGCTAGCATGTAATAATTATTAGATATTTCTGGAAATACCCTTTTTCAAATTTGGACAGATTTCTCTAATTCCAGTTGGTTAATTGTGTGTGTGGTGGGGGGAAGGGAGAGTTGAGGGAGAGAAAGAGACATGGGTGGGGGAGAATGGGTACTATATTTTATCAAAATGTATTATCTATTGAGGAGATGATCTTTTCCCCTTTAATCTAAAAATTAAGGTATTTACTAAGGATGGTAATGTTGCATCCTTGTGTTAATGGATGCAAGTAGATGAATAAATATATATCAACAAAAGCTAACAATGTAATTCTAATATCTGGAAAGTAGAATTCATGGTAAAAGTTATAGAATGAGACAATGTTATTCTATACTAAAATCATAATAGTTATGAATATGTTATGAACTATCAGTCCTATGACAATATTAGAAATAGTGACAAGACAACATGTGTAACAAGATGCTTAACTAAATTCTCATAGTCTAGGATGCATTAAGTCAAAATTAAATAATAAAATGTAACCACTGAATACTAAATAGCATTGACTAAATTGATAAATGATTGTTTCCAGTGCTCTATGAAAATTTGAAGAGAGGAGTGTCCAACCAGGAGTGGAATGACTATATGTAGAACACATATATTTTATATATGTTTATTGCGTATCTAGCCATTTTACTGAGCTTTCTGAATAAGGCCATTAGAGTTTTTAGCTGAGTTTCTTATTTGTTGCAGGCATGAAGTCATATCATTTGAAAACAGTTATATGAATTTTGAATATTTCTGATTTTGAATATTTGTACCTTTTATTTTATAACTGCTGATCACCCTGGATAACAATTTGATCATTGTAAAGGAACAGAAGGTGCAAAACTTCAGAGAAGATGTGAGTGTGCTGTTCAAAGGGAACAGTCAGTATTCTGGAAAAGGGAAGCCACCTCTGAGGAAAAAGGCGGGACAGTGGTGGGAAACAATAGTGTGCTGTGCAGCATGTAGGAGGGGGCAATGCACCCAGAGATTCCCTGTAAAAACCCTGTTTTGGGAAATATGGATGGCCCATTTGTTAATATCTGAGGAGCCCTGAGAGCAGACACTACCTCTTGTGATTATTTTCTACTTAAAATAACTGTTTGCATTAGGTGAACACCAAAAAGAATGAGAATTCAGCCCATGTAATTATTAATTTTCCACATTCTGCATCTTCTGATGCACATTTTTCTCTGAGGGTACATAAAGAGATCCTGAGAAGGCACTGATGCAAAAGGTAAAGTGTGAAGGTTCTAGAAACATCAAAATAGAATCTACTCTAGGTCTACAGTTTAGCATATTATAGGAGTCCCCACTTACCTGGAGGTGAGGGGGTCCATTCTAAGACCCCTGGTAAATACCTGAAATCCTGGATAGTACTGAACTCTATATAGACTAGATTTCTTCCTATACATACATACCTATGGTAAAGTTTCATTTATAAATTTGGCCGAATAAGAGATTAACAGCAATAACTAATAAAGTAGAATAATTATAATAATATACTATAATAAAAGTTATATGAATGTGGCCTCTCTCAAAATATCTTACTGTACTGTACTCACCCTTCTTCTTGTGATGATGTTCAATGATAAAAGGCCTATGTGATGAGTTGAAGTAAGGTGCATGACTCTGACATTGTGATGTAATACAATTGACAAGAGGATAATCGATAATCTAATTCTGGCCCATGGTTGACCGTGAACAACCATGAACAATGAAACTGTGGATAAGGGGAACTACTGTATAGAAATGGTTCATATTCTCTGTATCTTCCTAAATCTACTTCCTTTCTAAGGCAATTTTGCCACTCTTCCCACCAAGAGATTTCCCTACCTAATTAATCTGGGCTGGCCTTGGGGTTGATTTTGACCAATAGAATGAGGCAAAAGTACTGTTGTACCAGTTCTGTGCATGGGCCTCAAGAGGCTTTGCTTTATGCCATTCTTACTCTTAGATCCTGGCTACCACCAGGAGAGCAACCCTGAGCTAGCTTGCCAAAAGATGAGAGACCAAAGGAAGAGAACTAAATTTTCTAGGCCAAAGCCATTCTAGATCAATCAACCTCACACTGACCAAACAGTGGATCAGGTCATCAGGAGAGACCCAACCCAGATCATCAGAATCAACTAGCTAATCTGTAGATGCATTAGAAGTAATAAAGAGCTGTTGCTTTAAGCTACCAAATTTTGGATAGTTGTTATATAGCCACAGTTAACTAATGTAATAGTCCCCTATAAAAATCCATCAGTTGTTGAGCTAATATGCTGGGCCAACCCGTATTTATTACAAATGTATATACTTGGAGTTCACAACCCTTCTCTCTTTCTTTGACTCTTCCTCTAACCAAATAGTAGCTCTCTATTAATTCTTTTGCTATCAAAACCCCCACTCTGGTGTTCCCACTTTTTCAGTTCAATGTTGGGCCTTCATTCATGCTAAAGTGTTAATGACTAACTGAAGATTAAAGTAATTTTCTTCAGACTTTAACTAGGTCATAGATGTTTAATTTTTAAATGGCTGTATTTGTTTTCTAGGGCAGCTGTACTAAAGTATCACAGACCGGGTGGCTTAAGCAACAGACATTTGCTTTCTCATAGTTCTGAAAGCTGTAAGTCCAAGAGTAAGTCAAGGTGTCAACAGAATTGGTTTCTTCTGAGGCCTTTATCCTTGGATTATAGATAGCCATCTTCTCCCTGTGTCTTCACATGGTCTTCCCTCTCTGTACATGTCTATGCCCTAATCACCTCTTCTTATGATACCACCATGTTGAATTAGAGCCTACCCTCATGGCCTCATTTTAACTTAATTACCATTTTAAAGATCCTGTCTCCAAATATAGTCACATTTGGAAGTATTGGGGGGGGGACTTCAACATAAGAACTTGGATGGGGGGAGGAGGCACAATTAAATCCACAACAATGAATTCAATGACTATCATACAGCACAGGGTGGGGACAGCAGAAATCTCCAGAGTGGAAGAACTTGCTGGGTTAAATGACAATAAACATGGAAAAAGGTGTAGAGCTGGACAGTAAACCAAGTGAAGCTACTAGTTTTAATTGAATACCAAGTATTGCCCAGCACTATACTGAGTTTATTACTATGATGTTTCATTGGTTTCTCATGGCAACCTTATTAGGTAATTCCTATTATTTTTACCACACTAGTAATTGTCCAGGTTATGCAAGGATATAAGTAGCAGAGCAGAGGTCTTATGCCACTCTGTCTGAAACTCATATTCTTTCCACTAGCAAATACAAGTAAGAATTGAGTTTGGAAAGAGAGCTAAGTAATTAGCAGGTACTTCTGGATCACATCCAGGTGTCAAATCTGAAGACTGGTAAATTCAGACAGTAAATGAAGTCAGATGGGAAGCAACATCACAATATAATTTTCAAAAACTTCAAAAGCACTACTTTCTCACAAATATATAGGGAATATATGTCAATTAAGAGGAGAAACTCATTAATGGCAGTATTCACAGGATGGTAAACCTGATTAAAAGGAGAGTTCAAAACACTGAAGCACATAGTGTCAGTAAAAGAAAAAATGTTGAAACGTTATTGCTAATTAAACACAAAACTGGCTAATGTGGTATAGGACAATAAAACGGTTTTACAGGAAAGGACCGAAATCATTTGTTACTTATCAGTCTTTTAGAAGTTAACATTTTGGGGTGCCTGGGTGGCTCAGTTGGTTAAGCGACTGCCTTCGGCTCGGGTCATGATCCCAGAGTCCCGGGATTGAGCCCCGCATCAGGCTCCCTGCTCAGAGGGAAGACTGCTTCTCTCTCTCTCTCACTCCCCCTGCTTGTGTTCCCTCTCTAGCTGTGTTTCTCTCTGTCAAATAAATAAATAAAATCTTTAAAAAAAAAAAAAAGAAGTTAACATTTAACTTTGGAAACTGGGGCTTGGTCATTGGTAAATAGTAGATCAAATAAGGCTGCGTTATGCTAGAGCTGCTGTGTCCAAGATGGTGGTCAAGTCACCTGTGGCTATTTATTTATTTATTTATTTATTTATTTTTTAAAGATTTTATTTATTTATTTGACAGAGAGAAACACAGCTAGAGAGGGAACACAAGCAAGGGGGAGTGAGAGAGGGAGAAGCAGGCTTCCCACCAACCAGGGAGCCCGATGTGGGGCTCGATCCCGGATTTCCAGGATCATGACCTGAGCCGAAGGCAGTCGCTTAACCAACTGAGCCACCCAGGCGCCCCACCTGTGGCTATTTAAATGTGAAATGAAATCACTTAAACTTACATAAAGCTAAAAATTAGGTTCCTTAGTTGCACATATTTCAAATGTCCTATAGGCCCCATGTGACACGTGGTTACCATATTGACCGACTCAGATATAGAATGCTTCCATCATCACAGAATGTTCAGTTGGGTGCAGTTCTCTAGAATATCGGGTGAACCTAAGGCATGCTTGTTAAAGAATACCATGATAGAGAGAAGGCAAAGTTTTGCATAATTTTCTTTGATAGCAGGAGCCATGAATTTCAGGAACTTGGAATTTCTTGGAAGAACATAGCTGTGCTGGCCACTGCTCCGACAAAGGTTTATTCTGAGATATTTGCTTGGACTTTTACCATGGCCAAGACCAGATTCAAAACATCCCTCCTACATGGGGCTGAGATGCTGTATGGCCCTGGTGCTGCCCACACATGAACCTGCTTCCCTAGAAGTGACATCTCAACGTAACGGTCTTGCTGTCATAGCCCAAAACTAACGGTAAAAATTATAGATCCCCTCTCAAATTTTAAGTTGAGTCCAATGAGACAATACTACCATTACATCATATTTTAAGTCAACAAAAGGGATCTAAATACCAATGGCGTTTTGAAATTTTTATCCTCATCAATTAAAAAGAAGAAATTTTCCAGTGATAGAAAAATTATATTATTTCTCTTACTACTTGAAATCAAATTTTTATTATGGTCTCCTGGCATGATTTTATCCAAAGGTAATTTGTTTATATTTGAAAAAAAAATTTTTTTTTAAAGATTTTATTTATTTGACAGAGAGAAACACAGCGAGAGAGGGAACACAAGCAGGGGGAGTGAGAGAGGGAGAAGCAGGCCTCCTGCTGAGCAGGAAGCCCAATGCAGGCTCGATCCTGGGGCCTCCAGGATCATGACCCGAGCCGAAGGCAGCCGCCCAACCAACTGAGCCACCCAGGCGCCCCTATATTTGAAAAATTTTATTGATCTTTCTATATTCTTCGAAGCACCAAAATATGTATAATAATTTGAAATTTTTTTCTATTCCAAATGATCATAAGTATTAATATGTTAAAAAATGTGTCAAATAACATTGCAGTTATGGTAAGTCACAACTAATAAAAACATTGCCTATTATAGACTTTGATAAGTAAGCATTAAGCAAAAAAAAATCTTTTGCAAGTACATCTCTTTAATGAAATAAATGGGACTTTTTCTCAACTTGCATATTTGTGGGTATTTATGAAGAATGCAAGTATTTCTTTATTGTTCCAAGGACATGCATTTGATATGGATTCTACTTCTATTCTACTTTTTTGTGAATATAAACACTGTGAAAGCTTCTTCTCATAAACTTCTTCCAAAGGATTAGAAGTTTTGTTATGGTAATGGTGTTCAGTTATTTGAACATTCCAAATATAGGCAAAAGCACATTATGATCTATTATAAAAAATTTTTTAATGATCAGCTACCAGCCATAAATTTCATAAACTCCTCCTTCAATTTTGCTGAAAGTTCATGATTAAAACCCTCTTGCAAAAGGATTTCTAATCACTAGAGTTGTTCAGAAGTTCATTTCTGGGAGGAATAACAAAAAGGCTTTACCAAGAATAATAAAAAATTATTAACTAGGCTTATCATTCTTTCAACTAGAAATATACTCTGAAAAGTTTTGGGAAATCAAAATATTGCCAATTTCTATATACCTTTTTGAATAAAATCATTTTATAAAATGTCTTAGGTATGACATTCCTTAAATACATTTGTCTTTTTTTTTTAATCAAAATCTCAGATCTATAGATCAAATCATGGAAAAGTCCCCTGAGTAATCTCATTGACAAAGGCAAGCCTTATTTTCAAATTCATCAGCCAAACGTGTCTTATCTGTCAGAAAAAAGAGTGAGGCATTATTTTTCCATACGAATAGATATGTTATGATGCATATCGAAATAGCCATCTTATACAATGCATCTAGTAAGGCATATAACTGAAAACAGGATACAATACTTATTAATTTTATGGTAAATTATAAAAACAAGACAATAAATCAATAGTTTGCTTTTCATTTCTTAATTTGTAATTACTGGACATAGCTAAAGTGTAAGTTACTTGTGAAATATGATAGCATAATATTTCCCTGAAACTCATGTTTGTGTGGGTACACGTGTGCACACATGAGTGTGCTATATTCTGGTATTCTGTTTTTGAGAATAAGGAAATAAAATTCAGGTATTGCAAATTAGAAAGAAGTTCTTAAATTTCATTAGGTATCACAATCAAACTATCTCTATGTATTTAATTTAAAAGAATAGGCAGGGGTGCCTGGGTGGCTCAGTCATTAAGTGTCTGCTTTTGGTTCAGGTCACGATCCTGGAGTCCGAGGATCGAGCCCCGACACGGGCTCCCTGCTCTGAGGGTAGCCTGCTTCTCCCTCTCTCACTCCTCCTGCTTGTGTTCCCTCTCTAGCTTTGTTTTTCTCTGTCAAATAAATTTTAAAAAGAAATCTTAAAAAAAATAGTTAAACTGCTGAAAACAAATTGACCTGACAACGAGCATGTAATTTAATTTAATTTTTTTTAATTGTAAGAAAAACAATGTAACATTTAGAAGATGAAACCAGAAAAGGTTATTGTAATCAAGATAAATGGCTAATGATACTATTTGATAAAATAGGTTTTAATTCTCTTATTTAACAGCAACAAATGTAAAAGAAGTCTCATAACATTTCACCTATGATTTGTAACCAGAACAAGCTGCTATTCCCAGAAAACAGTCTAATTAATGTTTAAATGAACTAGAATCACTGAAATGTCATCCTTCCTTCATTCAAAGGTTCTTTTCTTCTCTTTTCTAAGGATGAGGATTGAGAATAGACATGATTTACATTTAAACACATGAAGGAAGTTGGCATTTTAGATTTTCTTATTTCTTATGATCTTTTTGCTTTGTTCTCATGGAATTTGCCTCAAGAGGAATTCCTTCTTTGACAATATTCAGGGATTTAAGAGGTCAAAAATTCTCACCTCCCTACTCTGTAATACATCTGAATTTAAAAAAAATGTTTAGAAACAAATGGTGATGAAACACCCATGACATAACAAGAACTATGTATTTGATCTCAGACTGTTTCCTTGAAACACTTAGAATCTCCAAAATCACAAGTTTTTTTTTTTTTTATTGTTACTAAAAATTTTTTTTTCCAGTATTCCAAGATTCATTCCCCATTCCTCACACCCAGTGCTCCATGCTTTAGGTGTCCCCAGTACCCACCACCAGGCTCTCCCATCCCTCCAGCCCCCTCCCTCCAAGTCCCTCAGTTTGTTTCTGTGTCCAAACTCTCTGTTGTTTCGTTTCCCTCCCTGGATTACCCTAGTTCCCCTTTACTTTACTTCTCCCACTGTCCTCCAGGTTACCCCTCATGCACCGCAAGTAAGTGAAACCATGCGATACTTGACTTTCTCTTCTTGGCTTATTTCACTCAGCATAATCTCTTCCAGTCCAGTCCATGTTGCTACAAAAGTTGGATATTCATCCTTTCTGATGGAGGTATAGTATTCCATTGTATATGTGTACCACATCTTCTTTATCCATTCATCTGTTGATGGGCACCTTGGCTCTTTCCACAGTTTGGCGCAAAATCACAAGTTCTAATGACATTACTGAAGGCTGGGGCTCCAGGATAACCTCAGGATGGGGACTGGTTGCTAAGGAACCAGCCATATGATTAGAGAGTTGGAACTTTCAGCCTCACTTTCAACCGGAGGTGACTTAATCACCAATGACCAGTAGTGCTGTCATCAGTCCTGCCTATGTAATGAAGCATAAAAACTTTAAAAGAAGGGATGTGGAGACCTTCCAGGTTGGCCAACATGTGGAAGTGCTGAGAATGGAACCCCCACAGAGGGCACAGATGCTCTATACTCCTTTCTCCCTGACTTCCCCAAGCATGCCTTTTATCAGGCTCTTCCTGAGTTGTATTCTTTTATAACAAATGGGTAATAGCAAGTGAAGTTTTGAGTTTTGTAAGCTGTTCAAGCAAAGAGTCAAACATGAGAAGGGTGCTGTAGGAAAGCTGAATTTATAGCCAGTCAGTCAGAAGTACGGAAGGTCTAGATTTGTGAATCTAACACGGGGGTGTGGGGGAAAGAGAGAACATCTTTGTGGGACTGAGTCCTTAACTTGTGGGATCTGATGCTGTCTCCAGGTAGACCATGTTGGAATTGAATTGGAATTAAATCACGGAATACTCAGGTGGTATTGGAGAATGGGTTGTTGTGGGGAAAAAACCTACACATTTGGTGTCAGGAGTGTGTGTGATGAGAGAGAAATAGTTTTCTCTTTTATACCACATGTCAATGGGCACCTGGGTGGCTCAGTGGGTTAAACCCTCTGCCTTCAGCTCAGGTGATGATCTCAGCATCCTGGGATCAAGGCCCACATCAGGCTCTCTGCTCAGCAGGGAGCCTCCTTCCTCTCTCTGCCTGTGTCTCTCCCTACTTGTGATCTCTCTCTCTCTCTGTCAAATTAAAAAAAAATTATACCACATGTCAAATTATAAAAGATGTAAAATCAGTACCTGGGAGAAAATATCTGGCTTTAATACATATGTCAAGAAACAAAAGAGGTTTAAAAAAAAAAAAGCGAGCTAAGCATGCAAATAAATAATATGAGAAATAGCAGGAGAGCAAATCCAATAAATCAAAGACAAAGGAGATATTAAAATAATGGCAGAAATCTATGAAATTGTGAACTGAAATAACCACAAATGGCAATAATTAAGCAAAACCAACAGCTAGCTCTTTGAAAGCTTCATAAGATAGATTTCAGGCAAGACTGACTTGGTGGCGGCAGTTGTGGAATTTGTAAATAAATCTGTAACATAACGGAGAAAGACCATACATGTAAGAGAGATTTAAAGTAAAAAAGAATATTATGAAGTACTCTATGTCTATTAATTTAAATACCTAGATGGATTGAACAAATCCTTAGGAGAGTAACTGAAAATATAATCAATGTAGACAGAAACTAAATGAACCAGTAAGAATTAAAGAAATTGAATTGATTGTCAAAAACTTCTTCTAAACCACTGCATGTCTAATCAGTTTTATAAGCATTTTCTCCCAAATATTTTTAAAAATGGTTAATTCCTATTGTTTACAACTTTCTTCTGAAACTACCCAAAGTGAAAAGTCTGCCTCCCTATCACTGACAAAATAAAACAGTTTTAAAATGACTGCAACAACCAAACATCATTAAAAGAATGTAAAGAGGGGAATACGGTGACCAGATTTACAACTGAAGAGCACTTTCCCTGCTGAGTAGGACACAGACTGGTTGAAGTTTAAGTGGGGGGAGAAGGAGGTCATGTTAGGAGCATATCGCATCAGGCAAGGTGAAAGATGGTAAGAACCAGAACTAAGATAGTGACATGGTGGTGGAAGAGATCTATTAAAGAGCTTTTAAAGAATTAAAATTGGCAGGTCTTAATAACTATTTAGCGTTGAGAAGAGATGGTGAGGGAGAGCTATATGGTGACTGCCAGGTTTCTGGCCCAGGAGACAGAGTCACAGTTCTATTAACCAAGGTGGGGTTGGAAATGGTAACCAGAGGGAGCAGTACACAATTAGCCAGGGTTAGGACTAGAGGAGCAGGAAGGCATTTGGTGATTTTTTTAGATGCAGGAAGTGGGTGTCCAGGAAGCAGGTGAATGAAAGGATCCAAATCACAGAAGGAAAATCTGGGCCAAAGAGGGAGAGGATTAGATAAAGAGAGACTAGCATGTACAAAAAGCCTGTAGGGGGAGGGAGAATGGCAAGATAGGAGTCTAAAAGAAGGCTCCAGAGACCAGGACAAAAAGAGCCCAGTTCAAGAGCTACAGACAAGCCAGGCAGGTATCAAGGGATGCAGGTTTTGCTAGCCATCTTAGAGAGAGCTGACTTTATCCTAAGAGCAAGAGGAAGTCTGAGAAATAAAAGTGGGGTGGGG
Source organism: Spilogale gracilis (assembly GCA_004023965.1). Classification (NCBI taxonomy): domain Eukaryota; kingdom Metazoa; phylum Chordata; class Mammalia; order Carnivora; family Mephitidae; genus Spilogale; species Spilogale gracilis. The sequence continues at coordinate 65,120 of PITA01003197.1, forward strand.
GTGAGAGGGAGTCAGGGTAGCAGTTAGGAGTGTGATATGATCTCTGTGGCTCTAAGGAGTGAATGGATGGAAGGGAGCCATAGGGGATGAGGTGAGATCTGGTAGGAGGGTACTACAGCAGTCCTGGCAAGAGTTAACAGTGGCTGGAACTGGGGCTGTGGCTGGGGAGACTTAAAGGATGGAAGAATTCAAGATGTATTTAAGAGAGCATTAGGTCTTGCATCTCTGTAGAAACATGAACTTAAATAGTCCCAACAGAATGAGAATAAACAAGAAAGAATTCAGAAGTTACCCAGTTCTAGAGTGGCAGGGTGAACACAACATACATCACCACTTATCATGGCATAGGATGGGGTGGGAGGGTAGTTGCAGGTAGTTGAATGAATAGAAATGATATCACCCAGGTCTATAATGTCAAGTTCTGGGCAAAAGGAGGTGACAATTACAGACAGGGAGGGCTGCACTGGGGCAAGTGGAACCCCACTTTAGTGTCAGATAGGCGGAGATTCTCAGGGTTGCAGGATTATCAGAGCCCTTAGAGGATCAAGAACCAGAAAGCCTGTGATCTAGATCCATTTTCTACCAATTGGCTATGTGACACTCATTTGTTTATTCACTTACTTGTTTACTAATGTATCAATTCATACTCTTATTCAATAAATATTCATTGAGTACTAATACGGATGGGTTATGTGTTATATGCTGAAGAAATGAGGAAAAATACAGACAAGCTAGTGCTTTCATGGAAAGCATGACCAGTTATTCTTATACTCTGCTCCCCAAATCAAAGATCTGCTTTGTAGTTTATGCCAATTTCTATGGAGTAAATATTCCTGCCACGGTTGATTTCAAGTTACCACCATGATGTCAACTGGTTCACAGAATTCCTGGGAATGTAACAGTTGGTTCTTACAAGCTAGTAAAGCCAGCCCAGTATCACTGGAATTGACAGTGTAATGAGGGAGACAGGGGAAGTCAATGATAGGATGTAAAGAGGGAAAGTAATTATTACTATTATTTCATTACTGGTAGCTAGTGGTAAGTATGAAGGGGTTCTGTGATGGAAAACCATGAGGTGGGAAGATGCCTAGTTAGATAAAATGGTGAGTCAAGACCTCTTCAAAAAAGAACATTTAAATTGAGACTGAATGAATGAGAGAAACCAAATCGGAGCCTTCCATGCTAAGGGAATAAGGAACTAACACTCCTTGTTGGGGTATTTCTCCATCTTGCTCTCTACTGGAATTCTTTTGGGTTGTCTGAGTTTCTTCACTGAGGTTTACAGGTTCTTTTCTTGCTCTCTCCAATACCCACCACTTTGGCAATGCCTTCCCACAATGACCTCAGGCTTGGTCATGTGACTTGCTTTTGGACATTAGTAAGCACGGGGCAAGAAGCAGCCTGAAAAAGCCTTTTGCATTTCTACTCTAACTCATGGCTCCCTGCCCTCCCTGTGAGAACATGCCTGTGCCAGTATGCTGCAGGATGAGAAATACGTGCAGCAGAGCTGAGCTGGCTCAGTACAGCCAGGGTCCAGACATGTGAGAAGTTCCCGCTAGGATCAGCAAAACCACCTGGATGACCCGCACTGGCCCACAGACTCACTGTAAGCCCTGCTGAGCCTAGGTCTTATCAGGCTACTCCTGACAAACAATAAATGATTGCTATCAAGCCAGTAGGTTCAGAAATGGTTTGGTAATTAACTAACACAAACGACTTCTCTTATCTAACTATCCATCTACCATCTGTGTATCTAGATGGACAGATAAACAATATAGAGATTAACAATGTGTGAGGAGGACAGTATTTTTTGCTAAGATGACAATTTTACAGAAACTCTCACATGTTTAGAAATGTAGTGAAACAGTGCCTTTTAATTTATAATTAAGAATTCAGTGAATTAAATATATCCTCTTGAGGTAAAACAAAAATGGGAATCAGACTCTGCAGATATCTCTCTTTCAGCTGCAGTTAACCTTAGGCAATGCACCTGATGGTTTCATCTTCTGGTTCTTAAAATTGGACATATGTGCCTTTACTGATTTCTCTGTGTTTCCGGAAGGAAAGACATCTTACTTTGTAAGAGGGAGAGAAAGGTTTAGAAATAATTTACTCTAATTTCAAACAACTTACAAAATCTCTGCTGTCTCTACCAACATTTGATTTTCCCATTTATGTCCCCAGGAATCTCTCTTTATGCTCTGTTATTCAGAGAAAGTCTGTGAGCTTCCTATGTATACACGCCCACACACTGTGTTAACTCAGATTCCTTGGAAAACCAAGTAAGCAGGTCTTTTAAAAGAAAGGGGGCATATGTTAAATTTCTCTTGGACCTCTGCTTTTTATTTGATTTAATTACTCCAATACGGTCTCAGTAGTTGGGCAGAGGAAAAAAAATAAATGAATAAATGAATAAATAAATAAATAAAAATGTAAGAAATTTACAGATATATATTACTAACCACGGCTCACTGGTCTTTTTTGTCTTGTAGTGAACTTTGGGCCTAGAATGTAGTGGGTCACCAAGAAATTTTTGTGGAGCAACTGACTTAGAATGAACATGCCTAGAGACCTATTTAAGTAGGTGGGCATTACCAACATTAATGTTTGGATTAAGTGCTTATCCCCAAAATAACATTCAGAATGTTCTTATAAACCTGGGTGTTTTTATCGCATTTTACCACTAAAAATTTTCAGCAGTCCCAAGAAATATATCAAAATAATTTTTGCTCCCAAAGGTTAAGGAGGTAGAATTTTTCTCATTAAGCACATCACATTAAGCCTACACCATTCCTGTTGTGCAAAAGGGACACGCTTTTGAAGACCAACTGCTGAGAATTCAGCTCTTTTCTTTCATGTCAATTATTTTTACACAGCCTAATTGCCTTAAAAGCCGATGATCACACTAGCAGGACAGGGGTAAATTGCTAACATGTTTATCACTGAACCATAAGCACAGATTTTCTGACTGGATTTTTTTAAATCATGATTTTGAAGTGCTTTTAGAAAACCAAAGCAAATTAAAAAACAAAGGTTTTTAATCAGTGCTGTATTAATATCAAATGGATGTTTATCATGTGAAGACTATACTGAATGAAAATTGCTCAAAAAAAACCCTACTTTGATAGAGACTTCCCATTCTCAAAATGCATCCCGTGTACACACAAATCAATATATGAAGAGAGTCTTCATAGGATGCATGGAGCTTTACAATATAGAAAGGAACCAATTACCGACACACAAAACAACACAGATACATTTTAGAGCCATTGACAAGGGGGAGAAAATGGACCCAAAAGAATATACCATTGACCCTTGAACATTGTGGGAGTTAAGGTCACCAACACACACACAGTCAAAAATCCAAAAATTCGACTCTCCAAAACCATAACTAGTAATAGTCTATGTTGAACAGAAGCCATAGTGACAACATAAGTCAATTAACATATATTTAGTATGTTATATGTATTATAAACTGTTTTCTTACCAGGAGGTAAGTTAGAGATAAAAGTGGTAAGCAAATTATAAAGAAAAGAAAATACATTTATAGTACTGTATCATATGTACTGAAAAAAAATCTGCATGTAAGTGGACCCATGTAGTTTGAAGCTATGTTTTTCAAGGGTTAACTGTATACTGTGTGATTTCACTTATATGAAGTCTAGAGCAGTCAAAACTAATCTTTGGTGATGAAATTCAAAAGTAGTTTGCTTCTGGGAAAGAATTTGAGTAGGAAGGGGCACAAGAGAAATTTCTGGGGTCATAACAATATTTTAGATCTAGTTTGGGGTGGTGGTTACACAGCCCTATGCAATTGTCAAAATTCATTGAATTGAATACTTAAGAACTGTGTTTCATGTTATGCAAATTATAGCTCAACAACAGCGACAGTAATCAGGCACTCAGGAATAATTTTAGTTTTGCTACTCTGATTATATAGAACAAAGGTTGATTTTATAACCAGATACAAAATATTTCCAACTAGGGAGCAGTTATTATCAAAATACACAGAGCACTAAATAAATGGCGGTCAACTAATTATGTGTGCTCTACTGGGAATACTGCTCAATTTTGTGTTATGCAATGAAATAGGAAAATTCACAAAACAAGTAATTGTGAAACTTGGTAGAAAGTCAAGTACATGCACAGAGATTATAGGTGTGCAACTGTAGCAGAGGGGGCTGGCTGGCCCATTCCATATGTGGTGCCTTGTAATGACTACAGCTATCATACAGGTGCTTAAATGTTCACACAGATCACTCATTTTCTATATTGCTGTGGGGACTTCCAAGGTGGTGCTCAGGTTAAGGGCCTGGCTGAGCTCCTGGACCCAGGATTTTCTGCTTTACTTTGTAAAACTTCTCTTTTATCTGTTTTATAGATGAAGATTCTGTATAAAATTTCATTTGGGAAAGAAGTTTTGTGGCTAAAATAAGGCTGAATTTCATTGTAAAACCAGTATTTTAATCTTCTAAGTCGTACAAGAGAGCAAGTTTGAGGGCTTTTTCTTTCTAGTAACACATGATAGGTAACAGTTGTGGGTTCCCTTAAGCATCCATCCTCTCTTGATGAGCCAATTTTGTGACCAGTGACATTCCTTTTCAGAATGGGAATCATGACTCAAAGTCTTAAGCGGTTGCTATATTTCTCCCCAGAGATGCCAACTACAGATGATACCTGCTGCTATAAACTTGGATTATGAGTGTAAGGGCCCCAAATTTTCTCACAATGTGCATAACCAACAGCATTAGAATATGACAGACTTTTGCATGCTTTTTAAATACTCCTTTTAGAAAAGTAAATTTTAGTTGCTAATATCTGAATCTTTGTACTAACATTATCCCATATTTAGAGGCATTAAAAAACTTTTAGCATCGGTTTGCTTTCAGACAAATTTACAATAAAACCTGACTTACTAAACAAAACCAGAGTTGCTCTGGTTGAAATAGGATTGGGGAATCTGGAGTCCCACTCGTTTGGTTTTCCCATTGTTTTCTGCAGCAGCCCCGGAACCATAAATAACCCTAGAGACCACAATAAGGATATTAATATGAAGTGGTGATTCTGAACTAGAGGCACACTGTGTTCCAGGGGACATCTGACAATATGTGGAGACATGTCTGCTTGTCCCACTATACAGTGAGTCACACTAGGTCATCCTGGCATCTAGCAGGTAGAGGCCGGGGATGCTGCTAAACATCCCACAGTGCACAGGGCAGGTCCTACAGCAAAGGAGTGCTTGGCCCCAAACATCAATACTGCCAAGACTGAGTTGGAACAAGATTTAAAGAGATGCAAACACTTAGATGTAATTTGTTTCATTTTTGAGGCTGAGTTAATAAAAACCCATCTAAATATTTTATTTTATTATGAGATGAAAATATAGAGCTTCTCTCTGATATTTACATTTCTGGATAGCTGCTTATAGCATTTCTCTTCTGGCATTAACTACCTATCTAGAACTAATTAAAAAGAACACTTTTAGTTGTCTCCTTAGTGCCCTCAATTGGGTTTTTACACACTTCTTCATTTCCTCTAACCAGGGCTCAAAACACTGACCTCATCACATCGTTCAAAAGCAAAAGGAAAACTTTTGACCGTTTTCTGAAAATACTGAATCAGTTATAATCCAAATTCCTAGTTATGCTACCATTAGTCCTATGTTAGAGCTAATAAAAGCAATCATAATTATTTATATAAGAGTGTTTTTCCTGGAGATGGGGAATAATACCTCTCTGCCCATAAAACAAGTAACATATGTCCATTGTTTTTGATGGCAGAACTAGGCAAACATTTCCATCAGGTTTTATTGTTATAAAAAACAACCCACCCCAATACACAGGAAATTAACTAATAATTAATGAAAAACCAGAGAACATTTTATTAACACCTTTGAGTACAGAAAAACAAGGGAACATTTTGTTAACACTTCAGTACAAAAAGCAATCAAGGCTGCTTGCCAATATCATATATTACTTCTAAAAGAAAGAATTTTTTAAAAACTTATTATGTTGGAACTTTACTAATTAGAAAACTGATTCGCAACAACACCTTCCAGTCCAAAGATACCATGTCATAAGCAAGTTTCCATGCTTAGAGCCTGAAAATATGAAACATTTCAGGTTTTGATTCCATAAGTGTGATCTATTCACTCACTTATGAGCTCACTCTATCAGTTATTGCTGCATAAAATAGGTATTATTGCTGCATAAAAGCGATTCCAAGGCTCAGTAGCCTAAAGCAACTGTTATATATTTAGCGGGTAACTCAATGGGTCAACAGTTTAGCCTAGGTTTAGTTGGATGGTTATTCTTGTCTTGATTAGGCACCCACCCATATGCATATGGAGATAGCAGTAGATCAACTAGGTAGCATTATTAACTTCTTGCATTTGGCCAACTGTTGGCTGGCAGAAAATGGGGAGGACTGGGTCATGAGCCACCAGGCTAGTCCTAGTTTGTCTACATGGAGAGGCAAGGATCTAAGGAGAGAGAGAGCAGAAGCAGGAAAGTCCTCTTACAGTCTAAGCTCAGAACGGGGGTGAAATTGCTTTTGTCACTTCGTGTAGGCTAAAGCAAGTTCAAAGGCCAGACAAGATTCAAAGTGTGGAGAAACAGGTTCTACTAATTAATGAGAGGAATTTCAAAGTCACAATGCAAAATGTGTGGATATAAGACCAGGGAGGGTATTGAGGCCATCTTTGCAGTCAATATACCATACTCACCCAGCAGGCTGTTTTCATCTTTATTTTTATTTTATTTATTTATTTTTTACTTTTTTCATTCTTTGTTGTAATTTTTAAATGTTTTTATTGGGCTATGTTATGAAAGTAAAGATGATGATCTTTATTTCCAAAGCTTCACTTCCCTAGGGTGCCTGCCAAGAGGACAGTGCAATGCAATCCAGAAATGTATGGGAATTAATGCCTAATGGAGCACACTTGGACCAATAAGAGAGAGGAGAAGAAAGCAGCTGGCAGATGAATTATCTTCTCTTCCTTATTTTTGACAGCCTGTTCCAGAAAGCTGCATACAGATTAAAAAATTGACACTACAGACATTGATTTGAAAACCACTGGTCTATGTCTCTGTTTTTGTACCAATAACATGGAACAGAATAGAGACTCCAGAAATGGACCCTCAAATCTATGGTCAACTAATCTTTGACAAATCAGGAAAAAAATATCCAATGGAAAAAAGACAGTCTTTTCAATAAGTGGCGCTGAGAAAATTGGGCAGATACATATAGAAGAATGAAACTGGGCCATTCCCTTACACCATACACAAAGATAATCTCCAAATGGATGAAAGACCTCAACGTGAGATAGGAATCCATTAAAATCCTAGAGGAGAACACAGGCAGTAACCTCTTGACATCGGCCATAGTAACTTCTTTCAAGACATGTCTCCAAAGGCAAGTGAAACAAAAGCAAAAATGAACTTTTGGGACTTCATCAAGATAAAAAACTTCTGTACAGCATAGCAAACAATCATCAAAACTAAGAGACAGCCCATGGAATGGGAGAAGATATTTGCAAATGACATTACAGATAAAGGGATGATATCCAAGATATATAAAGAATTTCTGAAATTCAACATTCAAAAAACTAATAACCTAGTTTAAAAAAATGAGCAGAAGACATGGACAGACACTCCTCCAAAAAAGACTTACAAATGGCTAACAGCCACATGAAAAATGTTCAACATCACTAGTCATCAGGGAAATAAAATCAAAACCATAATGAGGTATCACCTTATACTAGTTAGAATGGCAAAAATTAATAAAACAAGAAAAAACAAATGTTGGCCAGAATGTGGAGAAAGGGGAAGCCTCTTACACCATTGGTGGGAATCCAAGTTGGTACAGGCATTCTGGAAAACAGTATGGAGTTTCCTCAAAATGTAAAGAATAGAGCTACTCTCTTATCCAACAATTGCACTACTGGGTAATTACCCCAAAGATACAAATGTGGTGAAAGGAAGGGGCATATGCACCTCAATGTTCATAGCAGCAATGTCCAAAATAGCCAAACTGTGGAAGGAGCAGAGATTCCCTTCAACAAATAAATGGATAAAGAAGATGTGGTACATATATACAATGGAATATCATTCAGTTATCAGAAATGATGAATACCTACCATTTTCATCGACATGGATGGAACTGGAGGGGATTATGTTAAGTGAAGTCAGTCAAGCAGAGAAAGATGATTATCATATGATTTCACTCATCTGTGGACATAAGCAATAGCATGGAGGGGAAGGGAGGGAAATCCAAGGGGGAGAAATCAGAGAGGGAGATGAACCATGAGAGCCTATGAACCCTGAGAAACAGTCTGGGGGTTTCAGAGGGGAGGAGAGTGGGGAAAGGAGGTAATAAGGTGATGGGTATATTGAGGAGGGCACAGGCTGTGATGAACACTAGGTGTTATATTTAACTAATGAATCATTGAACATTACATCGAAAACTAATTATGTACTATACAGTGGCTAACTGAAAATAATAAAAAATTTTAAGAGTTTAAATTTAAATTTAAAATTTTAAAATGAAAAAAATTTAAAGTAGTAAAGAGTTTGTTGAACAACAAAAAATGAATTCAATTCACAACATCTTAGGCAGAAATAAAGACGATGAAATGATATAATTAGCTCTAGGTATTATATAAGACTGGTGAATCATTGAACTCTACCTCTGAAACTAAAAATAGATTATATGTTAATTAATTCAATTTAAATTTAAAAAGAAATTTAAAAAAGAAATAAAGATGATGGAATTGTCTCTAAAAATTTTGTTCTGACATTTATATTAGAAGACTTTAAAAGCAGCTTCATTGAGCATGCAACAATGATATCAAAGATGTATATGAAATGCATCTCAAACTTATACACTGTTATGTCAATTATGTCTCAAAAAAGATGTATATGAAAAATTGTAATGCATTTATTTCACAAGATGTGAACGAAAAGGCTCATCTCTAAACTGACATGTTATTTTTATAATACATGGTTTTAAATAAACATATTCAAATAAAAAAAAAGAAAGGAAGAAAACCATACCACCTCCACCACAGGTCACGTTTGCCAAGTAAGTGTCCTGGGCCCTGCCTCTTCCCTTTCTTATGAACAATTACTCTGTAAGTACATCTGATTGGTGGCTCCTAACATATGTTCAGTACCCAAGTTTAAGAAAAATCTGGCAAATCTGTTTTTGACTTTTCCATTTTTGCATGCCAGAAGTAGGTTGGGATGAAAGTTAAGTGAGTCAACCAAGAGTATGTACCACAATCTCTTCTATGCAAAGGGTTCCTATAAAATCAGTAAGAAAAGGATGATGAATTGATTGCTAAACATAATTCACAGAAAAAAGAAATAAGAACAACTTATATACTATAAAAGAATGTTTCTTTTCATTAGCAATCAGGGGATGATTTTACATGGTTAAAAAAGTCAGATTGGCTGAAATAAAAAGTAGTATTTAATTTAAGGAACTCTTACTGACTTATTGAACTGTGTTGAGAATTATGTTTATATGTTTTTTCCTTCCTTTTTTAGAGGCTAAATTGTTATTATTGATCTATATTTAAAATATTTTGACTCAATAATACTTTATAATACTTTATCCAGTAATTTCTCTTTTAGAAATACCTGAACTTGCACAAAAAGATATGTATAAGGAGTTTATTGTATCAGGCTTAATATTAAGTAATTAGAAAATAATCTAAATATTTATCAGAAAGGAAACATTTAAATTATATAATCAGGCTATAGAATTTTATACAGATTTTTTGAGAACTAATTATAAAGACTATCATGGGAAAGGCCAAAAAAATTAGTAACTATAAAAGAAAGTTGCAGAACTATATACAGAGAGAGAGTGCATTAAAAAATGTATGTAATTTATTCATCCCTGTTTCTCTACAAGAATACCCTAGTAGTATTTACATTGTTGATCAGGTGTGTGTGGTGGTGGCAGTGGTGGTGTGTGTGTGTGAAAGAAGAAATATTCTGGAAGAATATACACTATATATTTAATGATTACTTCAAGATAAGGGGATAGGGGAGAGGGAGACTGGTTTTGACCCTGCATATTTTTACACTGTTTGAATATTTTATAAGTTGCAATGCTCTTGTAGCTTAAAAAAATGCATGATGCACCAAGGAAAACACTGTCAACAGTCACTTAAACTGTTATACCATTCCTTAAAGCCCTCATTCCAAATGTTGTCAACAACAATTTTCAACAATATCATCATAGAATATCCTGGAGGCCTAAAGCTTGCCTATGAAATCTTCCAAGATTTATCTGCCTGATAATCATCAAAACTTCCAGCTTAAATTAATTAACCTTGATGCTCTTCCGAGGGCCTGCCCACATGGCACACAATCTTTGCCCACTTCATTGCTGTTTGCAGTTGTCAATAGCAGTAAATGCTGCTGCTAAATTCTGATCTAATAGAACTGTGCTTAGAACCTCACCAAAAAGAACTAAAATACAAATCCCACAGTGGAATGAGCAATTATTTTGGCGACTTCTTGATCTAAGAAAGTAAACATGACCCAAAGCTGTTCTAGACATTTAAAAATTAATAATAAAAGGGCTAATAAATGTGCACTTGTTTTTATTTTAAGTAAGCTGCCTGATTTCCTCAAAGCTCACACTGGTTTGTTTTTGGCCCTGAATATTTAACGATATATATTATAATTATATAATGCAACTTTGGAGGGGGGTTTGCTCCCTTAAGTGACCGAACTTAGACATCACTGGGAGTGACACTGGCCATTATCATTACAGGCAAATGTTCTACTCTCATCAAAGCCCATGGTTGTAAACCCAAACTAAAACTATATTTTCAAAGACCAAAATCCACTTCCTAATCTGAAGCTGATTCGAAGAGTTGTCCAAACCATTTAGATTCTATACTGGATACTGGATAATTCCCAGCTCATATGTATAAGCCTAGGGTAAGAACCATCTTAATAAATTAATCTCTGAACTAGATGGAAATGCAAAAAGTTGTCTACTGGAAATAGAACATTATCATAACAAATGAAGGAGAGTTTAAAATGAAAACATCATATTCTTCCCAAATAGAATTTCATTCAGTCACCTAGAATTCTTCATATAAATAAACATACTCTCTAGAAATCAATGTGAACTGAAATCCACATTTTTCTTCCTTTGCAATTGTCGTATCAGGCAAAGAAAACTTGATCCATCTTAATTGATTTTTAACCCCCCCAACTTTTATCTTTTATTATTTTGAGGGAAATCTCAATGATTTGAAGATTTGAATCCTAATTTTGAAGCATGTTTCCCACATGATCTTTGCAAGTGGAGGTCTTTAATTGAAGTTAGTCTTGAATCACACAGATGTGAAAAGAAGCAGTGAGCTTGGGGTTCTCTGTGTTGTGGAGACTATCCTGGAGGATTGTTTCAGGGAAAGGACGTTGGGCAAGGGAGAATGCCACGTTTTTGGCGGCGTTGGTCTCTATCAACAGTAATAACTACCACTGTTGCATGTTTCCCTTTGCAGCCCCATTGGTTTTCTTCCTGTTGCCAGAATAAAACTGAATTTTTGCTCACTTTCCTCCTTTTTCCTATTTACCTAATTCCCACTCTCCGTTTACAGCCAGCTTAAATCCAACCAATTCCTAAAGATTTTGAGGTCTGGAAATCCCTTCCTGTTTTATCAATTCATAACTGTAAACTTCAAAGAGATTTGAAGCTCCCTTCAAGGAGCTCCCTTATGCTTCTATCAGTAATAATTTTATAACGATAGGGGAACCTGGGTGTCTCAGTCGTTAAGTGTCTGCCTTCAGCTCAGGTCATGATCTCAGGGTCCTGGGATCGAGTACCACATTGGGCTCCCTGCTCAGCAGGAAGCCTGCTTCTCTCTCTCTCATGTGCCCTGCTTGTGTTCCATCTCTAGCTGTGTTTCTCTCTGTCAAATAAATAAATAAAATCTTTTAAAAAATTTAGAATAATAGTGTCTACTCTTCAAAAGTAGACTGAAAATCCCTTTAGGCTAATATCCCAATCCTAATACATTTTTTTTTCATTTTTAAAAACAAAGGTATAGGGGCGCCTGGGTGGCTCAGTTGGTTAAGCGACTGCCTTCAGCTCAGGTCATGATCCTGGAGACTCGGGATCGAGTTCCACATCGGGTTCCTTGCTCGGCAGGAATCCTGCTTCTCTCTCTCTCACTCCCCCTGCTTGTGTTCCCTCTCTGGCTGTCAAATAAATAAAATCTTAAAAAAAAAAACCAAACTAATGTATAAGTCCCCTTTTTTGTGTAAATTCTACAAGTTTTGACAAATATATATAGTCATGTGGCCACCATCATGATCAAGATGTAGGGCACTTCTGTCACCTCACAAAGTCCCCCTATGCCCCTTTGTAGTCAATGTCCACATACATCCCTAGCTCCTGGTAACCATAACTTTATTTTCTGTCCCATAGTTTGTCTTTGTAAGTGTCATATAAATGGAATCATATAGTAACCTTCTGAGTCTGGCTTCTTTCACTTAGCATAATGCGTTTGAAATTTATCTATTTGTTTGTTTGTTCATTTGTTTGTTTATTTGAGAGAGAGAGAGTGCAAATGGGGGTGGGGGTTCCAAGATTCCAAGGCAAGGTTCTATCTCACAACACTGAGATTATGACCTGAGCTGAAATCAAGAATCAGACTCTTAACTGTCTGTGCCACACAGGTGTCCAAATATTACACTTTATAGATCTAGCACAGTTTGTTTTCCAACACTCTAGTTGAAGGACATCTGAGTTGTTTACAGCTCGAGGTGACTATGAACATGATAACTTATTCACATCCAAGTACAACAAATGCTTTCCTGTTAAGATTACTTTCTCTGCTTACAGAACGCATAAGAATTTCAGCCTAAGGATGCTATTAAAACAAAAACAAAAACAAAAACAAAAAAGCCCCAATTCTTTGAAAGTTGAATATTCATTTAGGGCACAAGTTGACAACTGTTAGTGTTTACTGGTTAGCTAGCATTGTGTAAAAAACCAACCCCATATTTAGTGGCTAAACAATTTTTTTTGTTTTGTATTGTTCAATACTTATATCTCTTCTTTAAATTTTTGTTCAGCTGTATAGGGACACCTGACCAGCTCAGTCAGTAGAATATGTGACTGTTGATCTTTAGGTCATGAGTTCAAGCCCCACATTGGGTGTGGAGCCTACTTAAAAAATAGAATAAGTAAGTAAGGAAGTAAGTAAATAAATAAATTCAGATATAACCTTATTGATAATTCCATTATCTCAAATAAATTCCTCTCAAAACCTTCTGGCAAACTTTCATGGGGAGAATTGCCCTGTGCCTAGTGAATCAACATCCTTCTCTTTATCTCCTCCCTATATTGTGTTCTCGGTTTCTTAAACCTGTATTTTGTTTCTCTTTTTTTTTTCTTTTTTTTAAAGATTTTATTTATTTGACAGAGAGAAACACAGCCAGAGAGGGAACACAAGCAGAGGGACTGAGAGAGGGAGAAGCAGGCTTCCTGCTGAGCAGGGAGCCTGATGTGGGACTCGATCCCCGATCTCCGGGATCATGACCTGAGCCGAAGGCAGTCGCTTAACCAACTGAGCCACCCAGGCGCCCCTGTTTTTCTTGGTGTATTTATTAGCTTTGGTGATACACATCCTCTAATAGTTTCCTGAAGAAAAATATTGGAGATCACCCCTACATGTCTGAAAATATTCTGTTTTCACATTAGGTGACATGGTGCCAAGGTCTAGAATTCTAGGTTGAAAATAAATTTCTTTTGAAATTTTGAAGGCATTTTTCTGTTGTCTACAACTTCAAGGATTAGCTAGAGCTTCTGGGGTTAATCATAAAAAGTTCAAGACCCTTCTCAACTTTTATTTTTTTATTGTGATTTTTTTTCTCATTCCTTCTATCCTATGTGTTTGACCTATCTCCAGTGTCTTTGCATAGGCATATCTCATCCACTGTGTTTGGTTCTTGCTGAGTTTATTTAACCTGGAAATTCGTCTCTTCATTCTGGGGATTTTCTTGAATTAAGTTTTTGTCCTCTCTGCTTCCCTGATTTCTCTGTCTGAAATTCCCACTTCTTTTTGACTTTTAGGCCTGGACTGGTACTTTAGCTTTCTTTTTATTTTTCTCTCTTACTTTACATCTCTGTCTTTATAGTCTTCCTTTTGTGAAGATATTCTCAACTTTATTTTCCAATACTTACCTGGAGTTTTTATATCTGTTCTCATATTTCAACTTCTAAAGGCTCTTTTCAGTATCTGAACATTTCTTTTTATAATATCTTGTTCTTTTGCCCATGAATACATCTTCCTCTGTGATTCTGAATATATTAATGTAGGTGCTTTAAAATCTCTTCTTTTGGCATAATATCTTTCCTTCTAAATAATTGTTTTCCTTGTTCCTTCGGTCTTAATCTTTCACATTAAGATATTACTGAATGTCTGGTGATCCTTGGCTGTCTGCTTATAGTTAAGTGTAGGTCTCTGAAAAGCTGATGGGATGCTCTGAACTACTGGATGGGCTTTGTCAACTCTGGGTTTTACTGTAGAATCATCTAAGGGAGCTGTCTGGGGGAATCATGAATGCCAGAGTCTTTAGCTCTTTCTTCTGGGGTGGATAAGATTCCTCAGAGGAAGATTTCTAATTTCCTGCTTGGAAAACATAGGCTTTGTTGCCAGCCACTAAATGGGAAAAGAGGGCTGGGGGTTTCAGAGTTAATTATGCAAATACAGTACTATTCTTGAGCCTGGTAGGGTGACCAAGCATCACGGTTTACCCAGGACTAAGGAGTTTCCTGGAATGTAGGGCTTTCAGTGCTAACATCAACATGGGACAATTTATCACCTTGAATATTCTTTTTTAAAATTTTTTTTAATTTTTAAAAAATTTTTAAAGATTTTTATTTATTTATTTGACAGAGAGAAACACAGCCAGAGAGGGAAGACAGACAGAGTGAGAGAGGGAAAAACAGGCTTCTTGCCGAGCAGGGGAGCCTGATATGGAGCTCAATCCCTGGACTCTGGAATCATGACCTGAGACAAAAACAGACACTTAGAGACTGAGCCACCCAGGTGCCTCTAAAATTTTTTTTTTAATATTTTATTTATTTATTTGAGAAAGAGAATTGGGGAGAGACAGAAAGAGAGAGAGAGAGAGAGAGAGAGAGAGAGAGAGCAAGCATGAGTATAGGTCAGAGGGAGAGGGAGAAGCAGGCTACCTGCTGAGCAGGGAGCCTAATGCTGGACTTGACCCTAGTACCCTAGGATCATGAACTGAGCTGAAGGCAGTTACTTAACCAACTGAGCCACCCAAATGCCCCCAACTTAGATACTCTTTAAAGGACCCTGCTCTGGCATTTCTCTGGAGTGCCCTTTCCCAAGGTTAGGAGGATCTGCCCCTCATTTTAAGACCATGCCCTAGAATTCCTGTCCAAATGACCTTAACCTTGCCTCCAGGGACTGTGTGAAACTCTTCTCTCAATCTATCCTCCATATAATGAGTAATTTCATGCAACAGCATATGTTCTCCTGAAACCAAGTCATGGACAAGGATTGGGAGTTTGTGGGGATTTGATAGAATTTGAAAAGAAGGGCTGAGTCTCCACAGGTGCTCACTGGAGTCCTTGACAATGAGGTAAGGGACCAGGATGGGAAGAGAAGGGAAAGTAGACCAGGAGCCATAGCCCCCAAGGGCACTCTCACTTTGGGTTTTGCAAATGCCAGGCAAAGGCCTGAAGCTCGCTGCTTTCACTGTGATATTTACCCTACTTCCAACTGTGCCTAGAGCCCTCCAGTCCAGAGACCTCTCAATTACCCACTCCTATGAGTCACGTTCTTATTTTTTACCAGGATGCCAAAGGACAACAGCCCAGCTGCATAGAGTAGACAATAGGATCTTAGAGACAAACCTCAAGAGACTTCCAACCAATTGTCTACCCTGGTCCCATCTTTATTCCTATTTCCAGAAGTGCCCAACACTGATCATCAGTTGGATTGCTTCTCATCTGACTCCTGTTCAGATTTATAATGTAGCTTTCTTTAGTTTGCTAAGTCAGTTCCTCTCATTCATCCATTTTCCAGCTTCTAACATCCAAGTAGTTGCTTCTCCTGTCCTTTGTAAGTCTTACTCTTTTTAAGAATATTGCTTTACTTTCATGTGAGTAGGGCTTGGGAGAGAAGGAAAACAAATATATATATTTAATCACCCATTTTTGTTAGGACATTGAAAGGCCAAAACATTTCCAGCAAAGCAGTAAACAGGTAGAAAAAGAATAAACTTGGGGTAAGGGCGTATGTGAGATATTAGGAGAGAAACAGTCAATTTCCATTTGCTCCACTAATGAAGCAATATCCCGAGATTACATAAGATAACATCAACCAGTCTGTTTGCCCCTAAATGTTTTATATCAGGCAGACATGCAGCTGCTCTGGAATGGGCTGAGAAAGCAAAGGGAATTGGAGTTCCTTCCAAGACATTATTTCCAAACTCTACTGGGGATAAGCTATAGTGATTGTGCTGCCTTATATATAGATGGAGGATAAAGGCAAATACAAGCTCTCAAAGGAGGGAAGACACATGTTTTTAAAAAAATTTTAGGAGCTGAAATGTTTTGGGATGGCACCAAAAAACCAGACCATAGTTTCACTTCAGCCTCTGTTTTTAGTCATGCTACATCTCAGAGTAGTGAAAGCCATTGGCAGCATGTGCAAATCAAGAACCCTCATAGGTGCATAAGGACAGGACACTCTGCTGCGGAGAACCCATGCTTTCTCTACAGCCCATTTTTGGGGGCATTAAGGTAGGTTCTGGCCAGGTGAGCAACAGGTGTTGTCATCAAGTCTAAGTCAAGCCCATGTTACCTCAGGGAAAAGGCACTTATCTTGACTTTGTGCTTAATATGGACTTATACAATGCATGATTTCATTGAAAACTTATAGTAATCATATTCTACATGCAAGGGAATGGAAGGCCAGAGAGGTTAAGTAATTCACTCACGGCCCCATTGACCAGCCAATGTGGGAACTGGGAATCCCACCCAGTTTTGTCTAGTTTTTTAAATCATATAAAAATAATCACAAACCTGAGCAGAAGCAAGGACTTCTTGCTTTGGTTTCTGAGATAACAAGGTGAAGAGCCTTCGAACATAGCTTCTGTCTACTTGGATACAGGTGCCCTGGGCCTGCCCTTGGCAGCATGATCTAGGCAGCAGCCAGTGTCTCTGGAAGACGAAACCTTCTCTGCTGTGCAGTGCACTTAGCTTCCCTCACATACAGGGTCCAGCTCCTTTTCAGATTTCAGAGCTTCTGGCTGTGGATCACCAGGGGATTACTCTCCAATTTTAGGGGGAATAAATTTCACCATGAGTGTGCTGACATCTCCTGTCTGCGGCATTCTGCACTTCTATTTTTCTAAGTGTGGCAGGGTGTGTTTGTTTCATATTAAGGAGATCATCCAATTGAGATCAGATAGTGACATATGATAAGAATAGGGAATCTTTACCTTTTTGGGTTTAGGATTTACTTTTAATCATTTTGGACAACTTTTAGTCCAATTCTGTATACACACACCCCAAACTCACCAAATTAGTTTTTTTCTTTTTATGAAAAAATGCATAGATATTATCTTAACTGCTGGAAGACAGTAAAATGCCAGAGATAACAATGTCTATGGACATACCAACTCTCATACCAATAGCCATTCACTCAGGCTCTGAGAAGAGTAAAGTTGGATATCAGGTCTTGGGCAGCAAGGCTCAGGGATTGCAGGATGAACACTTGTCCAGAGGAGAGGACAGCTGTGAGCTCCTGGCAGCCATCTCTTGATCCCCTGCCTCCCCACCTTCAAAACCCAATCAGCAGCCTGACTCAGCTCCTGCTTTTTTCTTGGTTTTTCTATCTGCTCCCATTGCCCAAGAATTGACTTCACTTTTGTTATTGGATTTCTTTCAATTTTACAAATTAAAAGTTATTGAGTGTGATTTTAAAAACAGGACAAAACACTCATATGGTCACCATCCAGACTTAGCAATTGTTAACATTTGGTTATGTTTACTTTGAGAAACAAATAAAACATTACACAGTCCCTTTCCATCAGAAATCCCCTAGGTCCCATTCCTTAACCCCCTCCCCAAAGGTAACAATAGTCAATGGTGGGTTTCTTTCCACTCCAAAAAGAAAAACTAGTGTCTGTCTTTGGCCCGGGTCATGACTCTGACTTCCTTCTTTCTTCTACCATTCTGTGCCTACTGTGGTCTCCAAAATCTAACCAAAAGCCAGAACATAACGGAGCCGGGGCCAGAAAGTCCATAGGAATCATTATCCCTTCCCCTAGTGCACACATCAAGGGCAGAGAAGGAAGAAAATCTATTTGGTTGGAGAAGGTAGGCAAATGGAGAAGAGCCTGCAAAGCAATCTATAGAACGTTTTCCGTGACATATTGGTAAGTCACTCCAGTGTCCCTTTCCATGATAGCCTTGAGGACACAAAAACAATCTTACCTCTCCCCACCACCCACCCCACTCATCTTACTTTCATTTATGTGACTCAGAGGGATGCCACTCACCCCCCCCCCCATTTCAATAAATGAAATGAGTGGGGCATCTGGACAACTCAGTCAGTTAAGTGCCTGCCTTCAGTTCAGGTCATGATCTCAAGGTCCTGGGATGTAGTCCCATGTCAGGTTCTCTGCCTAGCAGGGAGTCTGTTCCTTCCTCTCACTCTCCCTTTGTGCTCTCCCATCTCTCTCTCACTCTCAAGTAAATAAATAAATAAATAAATAAATAAATAAATAAATAAAACCTTTTAAAAAGATAAATGAACTGAGTGACTTCATTCAAAATGTCAAGTCCATATGATCCTTCTTCACATCTGACTTCCTGCCTATATCCAACACAGTCATACCTTTGAACTCCTTAAGAGTTCTCCATGGCTCTTTCTTTAATGAAGAAAATTCTATTTTTGTCTTCTATTCAAATCTAATACCCACAGTTTGGCTTCAGCCATCATCGTCAGATAGTTCTCCTACTATTTCTCAAAAAGAACTTTAGATGGAGGTTGGTTTGAAATAAGTTCTTATATGTTCTCCATCTTTCTGTCTATACTTTTTTTGAAAAAAAAAAAAAGATTTTATTTATTTATTTGACAGAGAGAAACACAGCCAGAGAGGGAACACAAGCAGGGGGAGTGAGAGAGGGAGAAGCAGGCTTCCCGCCGAGTAGGGAGCCTGATGTGGGACTCGATCCCATGTGGGACTCAATCCTGGGTCTCTGGGATCATGACCTGAGCCGAAGGCAGTCGCTTAACCAACTGAGCCACCCAGGTGCCCCTCTGTCTATACTTTTATCCACACCCACTTGTAAAACATTTTACTTTTTTTTTTTAAGGATTGTATTTATTTGACAGAGAGAAACACAGCCAAAGAGGAAACACAAGCAGTGGGAGTGAGAGAGGAAGAAGCAGACTCCCCACCGAGCAGGCAGCCCAAGGTGGGGCTTGATCCTGGGACTGCGGGATCGTGACCTGAGCCCAAGGCAGAGGTTTAACCACTGAGCCACCCAAGCGCCCCAACTTTTTATTTATTAAGGGCCAAATGAAATGTCACTTGGTCTGGTGGGCTTACTGTACTCAATTTCATTAAGGAGGAGTCTCACCTCCCACTGCTATCTTTTCTATGGCCTGTCCCTGCCACTCTGGATCACAAAAAAGGGTTGGGGCCAAGGTTAAGATAAACACACACTGAGATTGCCTGGCAGCTCGCATGTATTATCTCATTTATTCCTAGTCAACAATCTGATGGAATTACATATCCTGATGAGGTCAGGTGGCTCAGAGGGGCACAGAGTTTATTGAACGTGGATTACATAGCCTCTCACACTAGTATGCAATGATCTTGCATTTTTATGCTGAGAAACTGAAACTCTGAGAAGTTAAGTAACTTTCTCAAGAACTCATCACAAATAAGGCAGAGGTTAAATTCAAACTCAGCCTTGTGTCCTCAGGCTGTCTGCCATGGTCCCTCACAACAGGTAAGAAAAATAAAATACTGGTTACCTTCTCTGGCTCAAGAACAATGTTGAGGGTTTTCCTGTAACATCATTTAATCCTAACTAGAACCTTGGGAAGGAAGGAATATTAATGGGGAGGCGAAGCAGAGTACACAGAAGGAGTCTGGAGTCTATCAAAGAGTTGCTATTTTAGGTTAAGACCATTTTCTCTACCCTTAAATTAACTTGATCTGTTGATTAAATCACTCTTTGAAGATGAAGTTGCTGAGTTACAAAGAAAAATTTTTCTGCTTTATAGTTCTTTATAGTTCTTCTATATAGTTCTTCTCAGCCTTTATAATGAGAGAGAGGAAGAAGTGGGTATATTCTGGCTGCTGAAAAAAACAAGCTTCTCCCTTGTGGTCACCATCTTGCCAGTTAATTCTCCTTGAGTCTTTACCATTTAATCTCTTGTCACAAATTATGAAGTCTAAAAAGTGCTTCGTGTGATTTTTATCCTGATTTCTACATTAAAATTCAATGGCCTACTCAAACATATTCTGTGGGAAAACAAATATCTAGATTTTTCTAGTCCCTTCACCTAATCTGACTCACATGCACACACACACACACACATATCCCTGGCTCACCTCTGCATCTTTATTCCCGCTGACCTCGCATGTGTTAGGGAGTTCGTTGCGACACCTCAATCTTGCCTTCCACTCACATTTCATCTCTATGGTGGTCAAACAAATATTCTGAGATCTACTTTCATTTTCTAGATAGATAACAAGTTTATATAATCTTAAAATATCTAATTTCATTGCTATTTCCCTTTACTTACAAATAATCTACTGCAAACTCCTATTTGATTATAATATCATACCTCATACTATTTTAATCATCGTTCTACAAGGAAAAAGCACTTTATTCCAGATGATTCAACAAAAAGGCTATTTACAGAGGTGTGGGCAGCATTAAAAGGACCAACAAGGAAGAATGAAGCAGGCAGAGACTGGCAACAATGAGAAGCTGCTGTCATTCCTGGGTTTGAAAGGATGTGGGGCATTGGTGATGTTACTGATGGAGCCATGGAAGATAGGTAGCCCGGATAATTATTGATGGACTCAGCTATTTGAATAACTAAAGGCAACAAAGAGTAGGGAAGAAATGCTTTGAGCTCTTTGATCTCTATGATCTCCCGTAGAGCTTCCCATTGGTCAAATTCAGAAAAGGACCACGTGACAAGAAAAGCAGTTAATTTAATCCAGAATGATCAGCCCTCCTGAGACACAGAGCAGAGGGGAGGAGGCTGAGAATCTAGGGAGTAATAAAATAACCAACACATTTATCTTTCTAGTTCCATAGATCTCTACCATCAACAATGGCTCCATTCTGGCAAAATCCTACCTCCCGATGTCTTCATTCATTCCTACAACATGGAATTATTGACTGCATTATTAAATTTTGGAAAATATAAATAAATTTAAAAATAAGAATAAACTTTTTCTCTTAAAGAATATATGATTTAGACGTAAGAGAAGATACCTGTTAAATATACATTGGAAACATTTTCTTTTCTTTTTTTAAAAGATTATTTATTTATTTATTTGACAGAGAGAGAGATCGCAAGTTGGCAGAGAGGCAGGCAGAGAGAGAGGAGGAAGCAGGCTCCCTGCTGAGCAGAGAGCCCGATGTGGGCCTTGATCCCAGGACCCTGAGATCATGACCTGAGCCGAAGGCCAGAAGGTTTAACCCACTGAGCCACCCAGGCACCCTGGAAACATTTTCTTGACTCTCTTATATTCTGTGGTGAGCCTGTATCATGAAATTTTTTTCATAAAAATATATCGTATTATCTCCTGGTAATCTGTATCTAAACTTGATTGCAGATCACATTTTAGTTAGTGTTGGAAACCTGCATTCTTGGCATGTTTTAGGGAGTTCAGTGTCAAGTATGTTGGTCTTGGAAACCTTCCAATGGCAGGCAACAGAGCAGAAACTCGAGGGCAAATTTTTCAGGAACTGGAAATTCCTTCCTAGCTTGTATTCTTAAAAACTTGTCATTATGTTGAGTTGGTATATCCCAGAAAGAAACTCTCCTAAACTAGCTTAGGTCTCCACAGAAAAGCTGTCATTAATCTATGGTTTAATATTTCAGGTTTAATTGAAGGTCAGTATGAGAAATAGTCATGTAAAACACGTTTTTGCTTATGTTACAAAACTATGTTTATAGATGACATCTATAATATTCTGTGACATTCCTCATGTAAAAAGCCATATAAACTCCTCCTAAAAGGTTCTCTGAAAATGAGGTCTCTAGTTTTGCTTTCCTATTTACCATAATTGCTAAAGCAACTTCAATAAATCAGGTTTCTAGAATGTTGCTACCCTAAAATGGTTCCTCCATTCTTTTCAATATTTACTTATAATGACCTACTTTGTATCTCTGAAATATACATCACCTCAAATTCTTTTTGGAAAAAGTTGAATATAAACCAGGAATTAGAGTTAGTTATAATCAAAATAAATCACAAGGATGTAAAGTATAGCATAAGGAATAGAGTCAATAATATTGGGGTTTTCTTGTAGTTTCATTGAGATATGATTGATATGATCCTTGTATAAGTTTAAAAGATACAGTGTAATGACTAGTCAATCATATATTGCAATATTACAAAATGATTACCACAATAAGTTTAGTTACCATCATATCATATAGTTTTTCTTATGATGACAAATTTTAGGGTTTAGTCCCTAAGCAATTTTCTTTTTTTGTTTTTTTTTTTAAGCTTTTATTTATTTATTTGTCAGGAAAGAAAGTGAGAGAGCACAAGCAGGGGGAGCAGCAGGCAGAGAGAGAAGTAAGCTCCCCGATGAGCAAGGAACCTGATGCCGGACTTGATCCCAGAACCCTGGGATCATGACCTGAGCTGAAAGCAGACACTTAACTGACTGAGCCACCCAGGCATCACAGTCCCTAAGCAATTTTCAAATGTACTATACAGCAATGTTAACTATAGTCATTACGTTGTACATTACACTTTCAAAACGTATTTATCCTATAACTGAAAACCAAAAGGTGCAAACCTCTAGTTATAAGGCAAGTCCTTTGAAGAGTTTTGATGAAAATATAAAATGGCTTCATGTTCAACAGACCTAGAGTTGAAAGCTAGGTCCACCACTACACAGCAGTAACGCTTGAGCAATTTCTTAAGCTGTCTGATCCTCCATTTATTTATCTTGCAAGGACTTATGTATCCTTACTGATTGGTAGGCAGCAGCATTAGAAAATATAGTCAATAATATTATAATAACTGTATGGTGACAGATGGTAACTGGACTTTTCATGGTGAGCATTTTGTAATGTATGTAAATGGTGAATCACTAGGTTGTATACCTAAGATTAATAAGATATTGCATGTCAACTCTACTTTAATAAAAATTATTATTTATGATAATTAAGCTAAATAGCCATGGAATAATTAAATAATCACATAAGACATAAAAATATGTATATGTACATATGTATTCATATGCATATATACACAAAGATGTATGTGCTTATATTATATGTATATAGCTGCACATACGGTACAACATATCACAAAGGGAAAAGCATGCAGTGAATGATAAAGACAATTCATAAAATCAGTCACAGGAGAAAAATCACAATGTTCTAAAGAGGGCAGTGATGGCTTCATCTATTAGTTTATAAGTTCCACAAACATTTATTACATTGCTTCAATGTGCTAGGCACTAAGCTAGATGATTCAAAGTTGCATTAGGCAATAGCACTGTTCTCAAGGAGTTTTCAGTCCAGTGGGGCAGAATACAGGGGGCAGGCAAGTAGATTTATTACATGAATGTGTTACAAGAGGAACACTGGATGCTAATGAGAGTCTGAAGCTGGCACTCCAAGCATGGGAAACATTTGGAAAGGCAGAAAGGCCATGCTATAGATCAATAACCACCAAAACAGGGTTGGAGATCAGGAGAATGAGGGGGTAGATTTGAAGACAGCATGCATATTGGTATGTCTAGAAGAGAATGTTTACAGAAAGTCCTGAATAGGTATCTTACTCCACTGAGAAGTCTATTCCCAGTGTTAATTTTATGTTTCTCTGAACTATTTTCTGTCACTTCCTTGGCAACTTCTATGTAATTATTAAAAGATAATTCTTAGTATAAGGAAGTGGTAGAATGATTGAAAAGTGACCACTCCCGAATCCACACCCCTCACAGTGTGAGCTTACAACTCTTCCATCCCTGATTCTGGGCCTGACACTCTAACTTCTTTGGGCCAATATAATTTAGGGGAAGTTATAGCCTGCTAGGTCTGAGCCTTGAGAAAACTCGTATACTTTTTTCTCTCTTTTGGAACCCTGCTTTGCCATGAGAACAAGTCCAGGCTCTGCCCTGGAGGATGAGAGGCCATGAGATGCAGTGATAAGTCATCCCAGCCGAGATCCCCAAAGTGTGAGAGTCCAGCAACAATCCATAAAGTACCTTGCAGACCAGCAGCTGACAAGGAATGAGGGAGCCTCACTGAGGCCAGCTCAAATCAGCAAAACCACCCGGTTGACTTGCAGACCCATGAGAATTGATAAATGGCTGATGTTTTATATCACTAAATATTGAGACATTTTGTTGTGCAACAATAGCTAACCAAAGAGTTTAGGGGAAAAAGGGAATCAAGGTATTATGGAAACAGAAGGGAAAATGGGAATAAAGTGTCTTCATAAAGTCAGAGACCTCAAAGGGAATCAAGGTATTATGGAAACAGAAGGGAAAATGGGAATAAAGTGTCTTCATAAAGTCAGAGACCTCTATTCTCGGCTCTACTGTTAACTGTCCAGTGCCTCTGAGCAATTTATGTAAGTTCTTTGGACTTCAGTTTTCATATCTGTGGTTTAGATAAAATAAGAGTATTTCTGATTAAGAATAGATGAGTAAAAGCATTTTTATTTCACTCCCTCTTGAAACACACCAGAAAAAGAATAATGAACAGAAAGAGAAAACACAACCCACAAAATTGAGAGCATGTCTATACAAAAGTTTGCGCAGTAAGTTCATAGCATCACCATTCATAACAGCCAAAAAGTGGAAATAACCCAAATGTCCACCAGAAAATGAATGGAGGAAGAGCATGTGGTATATCCACGCAATGAAGTATTACTTGGAAATAAGGATAAATTACTGATTCATGCTGTAGCATGAATGATCCATGAAAACAGGCAAAATGAAAGTAGCCAGACATAGAAAATGACATATTGTAGGATTCCACTTCTATGAAATATCTAGAATAAGCAAATCTATAGAGATAGTTGATCAGAGGTTTTCAGGGGCTTGGGGGAGGAGATCTAATGGGGTGACCACTAACAGATATAAAATTTCTTTGGGAGGCAATAAAATGTTCTGGAATTAGATAATGGGTGATGATGGTTATACAGTATCATTGATATACCCCCCCAAAAAAACAAACACAAAACCCAACCCCACTGAGTTTTATACTTCAAAAGGGTGAATTTTATGATACATGAATTATATACCTAGTTTTTTAAATGTAAAAATAAATAAATAAAGTGTGCCTGTGTGGCTCAGTGGGTTAAGCCTCTGCCTTCAATGCAGGTCATGATCTCAGGGTCCTGGGATCGAGGTCCGCATCGGGCGGGCTCTCTGCTCAGCAGGGAGTCTGCTTCCTTCTCTCTCTCTGCCTGCCTCTCAGCCTATGTGTGATTTCTCTGTCAAATACATAGATAAAATCTTAAATAAATAATTAAATAGATAAATAAACAAATAAATAGGGTTGCCTAGCTGGCTCAGTCAGAGACCATGCAACTCTTGACCTTGGGGTTGTGAGTTCAAGCTCCATGTTGGATGTAGACATTACTTAAATAAATAAACAAACAAACTTTAGGAAAATGTAAAAATAAAGAAAGGACAAAGGAGCTAAAACCTCAAATCATGGACTAAGTAATACAATGCCACAAACTATCAAATCTGCACTAAAATGACAGTGCATTATCACAGTCATGATGCTATATGTATGCAAGAATTCTGCTTGCAATACTAAAGGAAGAGAATGTGAATTTCCAATGAGCAATTTGATTTTAGGAATTTAGTTCTGGATACACTTGTAAGGCCTAAGGACAAACGTATTTCTTCAGAGGATGCTGGAAAGAAGAGAGCTTAGTAGAACCAAAACTGTCCCAGAGCACTCCTTCCTCCCTCCCCTATAGCATTATCCATCATCTAGCCATCTCTATTCAAAATAAGAGTTAGGGACCAGCTTGAGATCTGATTGCAGAGTTTAGCCAAGTTTTTCCAGGCCATTGCTGCCTCAGTATCCATTCTGTTTGGTAAGATGGCCTGCAGCTATCTTAACGGACACTAGCCCCTCTTGCAGGCACATGCCCTAGATAGCAGCCCTCAGAATAATTACAAGCAAATGCAAGTTTCTGATGTGATTTCCCCAAGTCCTTTTTTGTTTTATTGTGTTATGTTAGTCACCATAAAATACGTCATTAGTTTTTGATGCAGTGTTCCAAGATTCATTGTTTATGTACTACACCCAGTTCTTCATGCAATATGTGCCCTCCTTAATACCCACCACCAGGCTCACCCAACCTCCACCCCTCCCCTCTAAAACCCTCAGTTTGTTTCTCAGAGTCCACAGTTCTCATAGCTCATCTCCCCCTCTGATTTCCCCCAATTCACTCCCTAAGTCCTTTTGATCAACAGTCTGCCTTGCCTCCCAGCTCTGGTATGCCTTGTGTGTCCCTTAGATAAAACCCTGCTCTTTGGGTTTGAATTAACAAATACAGCCTTATCCTGGGAACCTTAAATCACTCTACCCACAGATACTAATAAAGGCATGTGCCCCAGGTCTTTCCTCATTCTTTGTCTGCACCCTGCCTTGACCTCACCATCCGAGGCTCCTAGAAGTATGTTGTGCTCTTCCTCTAGGGCCTCTGAGTAACAAACTTCTCTATTTCAATTTGTCTTGTGGCCTCTTGTTGAACAGCTTATCATCAGCAGTTTGTGCTCTACCTTAAAAATGTTAATATAGGAGTGCCTGCATGGCTCAGTTGGTTAAGTGACTGTCTTCGGCTCAGGTCATGATCCCGGAGACCCTGGATTGAGCCCTGCATCGGGCTCCCTGCTCGGCAGGAGGCCTGCTTCTCCCTCTCTCACTCCCCCTGCTTGTGTTCCCTTTCTAGCTGTGTTTCTCTCTGTCAAATAAATAAATAAAATCTTAAAAAAAAAAAGAAAAGAAATGTTAATATAACAAAGTGTGACAGCTCTTGATAGATATTACCAAATAAAGGTGAGGGAATGAAAGAACATAAGTAAAAAAGTAGATGAAAAAAAAATGTATCACAAGAGGACCCCCAGGGACAGATATCGTTCTCCATATTTTATAAAGAAATGGCTGAAGGGAGCAAGATGGTGGGGGAGTACGAGACCAAAATTTCGTCTGATCGGAGGAGTTCGGCTAGATAGTTATCAAACCATTCTGAACACTACAAACTCAACAAGAGATCAAAGAGAAGAAGAGCAGCAATTCTAGGAACAGAAAAGTGACCACTTACTGGAAGGTAGGACATGCGGAGAAGCGAATCCAAGGTGATATATGGGAAGATAGTGGTGGGGGGGGGGGGTTCCTTCAGCTGGCTGCCAGCAAGTGAGAGAGCAGCGGAGCACAAAACCAGGACTTCTAGAAGTCTGCTCTGTGGAGGGATGTTGCTCCAGTGGCTAAGCGGAGGGTGGAATCCTCACTGCATCAGTGTGGTCTCAGGAGCCGCGGGGTCACAGAAAGACCGGGGGTGCCTCGGCATGGCAGAGCTCCCAGGCATGGAAGCAGGAAGTCAGCTGCACAGATGAAGCTGAGGAGTGGGCTCTCAGCTCGCGGCGTTGCCATAGACAATGATCCCTGGCACAGTAGGGCCGCTGCTCTTTAAGCAGGGACTCCACAAGTGACAAATCCAGGGAGAACCCCCTTCCTCCTCTGGGAGGAGTGGTGAGGGAGCGTGCTACAAGAATCTGCTGGGTTTGGAGACTCCAGACGGGGCCAAGCGCCAGAGATAGAAACGCTCGATCCCAGGCTGGGTGAGCAGGGGGCTGGGCTGGACAGGGAGACAGGAGGGATTGACTGCTTTCCTCTGGGGGTGCACTGAGGAGTGGGGCCCGAAGCTCTCAGCTCCTCCGGGTCGGAGACTGGGAGGCTGCCATCTTCATTCCCATCCTCCAAAGCTCTACGGAAAGTGTTCAGGGAACAAAAGCTGAGCAGATCGCTTAGCCTGGCCCCTGGCAAGGGCGGGGCAGTTCTGCCTCCGGCAAAGGCATTTGAGAATCACTGCAATGGAATCACTGCACTTCTGGGGGAGGTGATTCTTCCCCCAGAAGATCGACAGGAACATGCAGCCAAGACTAAGTTTACTGATCAATGAGAAGTGCAAAACAACAGTATGAGGGGAATACAGTACATAGAATTCATGGTTTTTTTTCCCTATGATTCTTTAGTCTTTCAAAATTAAATTTTTTTAATTATCTTTTTTTTTCAATTTTTAAAAACTTTTCCTCTTTCCTATTATAAGGAACATCATATCAATACCTTTCTAAAAATATTTTTTAGGGGCACCTGGGTGGCTCAGTTGGTTAAACAGCTGCCTTTGGCTCAGGTCATGATCTCAGCGTCCTGGGATCAAGTCCTGCATTGGACTCCCTGCTCGGCGGGAAGCCTGCTTCTCCTTCTTTCACACCCCCTGCTTGTGCTCCCTCTCTTGCTGTGTTTCTCTCTGATAAATAAATAAATAAATAAATAAATAAATAAATAAATAAATAAATAAAATCTTTTTAAAAATCTTTTTTGATTTTCATTTTTATAGTCATATTCTATCCCTTCAATGTATTTAACCTTATTTTTTGTATATAAGTTTTTCTTTAAAATTTGGGATATAGTTTCTTTTAACAGGCCAGAATATACCCTGAATCTAGTGTATGGCTCTGTTCTAGCCTCCAGCCTGATCATATTCTCTCCTTTTTTTTTTTAATTTTGTTCTTTCTTTTTCCAGCCAAACTATCAGTTCCTTTTTTTAAAATCTTTTTAACTTTTCATCTTTACAGTCATATTCCATCCCTTCATTGTGTTTACCCGTGTTATTGTATCTATATAAGTTTTTCTTTCTTTAAAATTTTGGGAGGCAGTTTCTTCTAACAGACCAAAATACACCGAAAATCAAGTGTGTGTCTCTGTTCTATTCACCAGCATAATCATATATTTTTTTCTTTCTTCACCCCCAGATTTTGGGTCTCTTCTGATTTGGTTAGTATAGACTTAATACAGACATTAGTAAGAAGTCAGAACTAGAGGGCGCCTGGGTGGCTCGGTGGGTTAAAGCCTCTGGCTTAGGCTCAGCTCATGATCTCGGGGTCCTGGGATCAAGGCCCACATCGGGCTCTCTGCTCATGGGGAGCCTGCTTCCTTCTCTCTCTCTGCCTGCCTCTCTGCCTACCTGTGATCTCTCTGTCAAATAAATGAATAAAATCTTTAAAAAAAAAAAAAGAAGTCAGAACTAGAGTTCAGAATGACTATTATCAAGATGCCAGCTGGGCTTGGAAAAAAGCATAGAAGATACTAGAGAATCCCTTTTTGGAGAAATATAAGAACTAAAATCTAACCAGCTTGAAATTTAAAAAAAGCTATTATTGAGATGTTATAAAAAACAGAGGCTCTTACTGCTAGGATAAATAAATTAGTGATACAGAAGACCAAATGATGAAGAATAAAAAATCTGAGAAAAAGAGAGGTAAACAACTACTGGATCATGAGGGCAGAATTTGAGAGATAAATGATACCATAAGATGAAATAATATTAAAATAGTTGGGATCCAAGAAGAAGAAAAAGAAAGAGAGAGGGGCAGAAGTATATTGGAGCAAATTATAGCAAAGAACTTCCTAACTTGGGGTAAGAAGGCATTAAACTCCAGGAGGCATAGAGAACCCTCCTCAAAATCAGTAAAAATAGGTCCACACCCCGTCATCTAATAGTAAAACTTACAAGTCTCAGAGACAAAGAGAAAATCCTGAAAGCAGGGAGAAGAGGTCTGTAGCCTACAGTGGTAGAAATATTAGATTGGCAGCAGACCTATCAGAGACTTGGCAGGCCAGAAAGGACTGGCAATATATTCAGAACACTAAACAAGAAAAATATGCAGCCAAAAATACCATATCTAGCTATGCTGTCACTGAAAATAGAAGGAGAGATGAAAAGCCTCCAGGACAAACAAAAACAAAGAATCTGAAAACACCAAACCGGCCCTACAAGAAATATTGAAAGGGGTCCTCTAAGCAAAGAGAGAGCCTAAAAGTAACAGAATAGGAAGGAACAGAGACAATAGACACATTACAGTCAATACAATGGCACTACATTCATATCTTTCAATAGTTATCTTAAATGTAAACAGGATAAATGCTCCAATAAAAACACACAGGGTATCACAATGGATTAAAAAAACAAGACCTATTGATATGCTATCTGCAAGAAACTCATTTTAGACCCAAAGATGCCTCCAGATTTAAAATGAGGGGATGGGAAACCATTTACCATGCTAATGGACATCAAATGAAAGCTGAGGTGGCAATCCTTATAACAAACAAATTAGATTTTAAGTCAAAGACTATAATAAAAGATGAGGAAGGACACTATATCATACTTAAAGGGTCTGTCCAAGAAGAAGATATAACAATTGTAAATATCTATGTCCCTAACATGGGAGCAGCCAATTATATGAACCAATTAATAACAAATCAAAGAAACACATCAATAATAACACAATAATAGTAGAGGACATTAACACCCCCTCACTGAAATGGACAGATCATCTAAGCAAAAGATGAACAAGGAAATAAAGGCTTTAAATGACACGCTGGAGCAAAAGGACATCACAGATATATTCAGAATATTCCATCCCAAAGCAACAGAATGCATATTCTTCTCTAGGGCACATGGAATGTTATCCAGAATAGATCACATCGTGGGTCACAAATCAAGTCTCAACCAACACCAAAAGATTGGGATCATTCCCGGCATATTTTCAGACCACAATGCTTTGCAACTAGAACTCAACCACAAGCAGGAACTTGGAAAGAACTCAAATACATGGGACAAAAGAGCATCCTACTAAAGAATGAATGGGTCAACCAGGAAATTAAATAAGAATTAAAAAATTCATGGACACAAATAAAAATGAAAGCACAACTGTTCAAAATCATTGGGTTGCAGTAAAGGCAGTCCTGAGAGGAAAGTATATAGCAATACAAGCCTTTCTCAAGAAACAAGAAATGTCTCAAATACACAAGCTAACCCTACACCTAAAAAAGCTGGAGAAAGAATAGCAAATAAAACCTAAACCCAGCAGAAGACGAGAAATAATAAAGATCAGAGCAGAAATCAATTAAATAGAAACCAAAAGAACAATGAAACAGATCAATGAAAGTAGGAGCTGGTTCTTTGAAAGAATTAAAAAGACTGATAAACCCCTGGCCAGACTTATCAAAAAGAAAAGAGAAAGGACTCAAATTAATAAAATCATGAATGAAAAAGGTGAGATCACAACCAACACCAAAGAAATACAAACATATGAGCAATTATATGCCAGCAAATTTGGCAATCTGGAAGAAATGGAGGCATTCCTAGAAATGTATAAACTGCCAAAACTGAACCAGGAAGAGATAGAAAACCTGAACAGTCCCATAACCACTAAGGATATTGAAGCAGTCATCAAAAATCTCCCAGCAAACAAGAGCCCAGGGCCAGACGGCTTCTCAGGGGAATTCTACCAAACACTTAAAGAAGAATTAATACCCATTCTCCTGAAACTGTTCCAAAAAATAGAAATGGAAGGAAAACTTCCAAACTCATTTTATGAAGCCAGCATGACCTTGATCCCCAAACCAGACAAAGACCCCATCAAAAAGAAGAATTACAGACCAATATTCCTGATGAACATGGAGGCGAAAATTCTCACACAAATACTAGCCAATAGGATCCAACAGTACATTGAAAGGTTTATTCGCCACGACCAAGTAGGATTTATTCCTGGGCCACAAGTTTGATTTAACATCTGCAAATCAATCAGTGTGATACAATACATTAATAAAAGAAAGAACAAGAATCATATGATCCTCTCAATAGATGCTGAAAAAGCATTTGACAAAGTACAGCACCCTTTGCTGACCAAACTCTTCACAGTGTAGGGATAGAGAGTACATACCCCATTATCATAAAAGCTACCTATGAAAAACTCACATTAAATATCATTCTCAATGGGGGAAAAACTGAGAGCTTTTCCCCTAAAGTAAGGAACACAGCAGGGCTGTCCACTATCACTACTGCTATTCAACACGGTTCTAGAAGTCCTAGCCTCAGCAATCAGACAACAACAACAACAACAACAAATAAAAGGCATCCAAATTGACAACGAAGAAGTCAAACTCTCATTCTTTGCAGATGATATGATACCTTATGTGGAAAACCCAAAAGACTCCACTCCAAAACTTTTAGAACTCATAAAGGAAGTCAGTAAAGTGGCAGGATATAAAATCAATATATAGAAATCAGTTGCATTTCTATACACCAACAAGATAGAAGAAAAAATTAAGGAGTGAATCCCATTTACAACTGCACCCCAAACAGTAGGATACCTAGGAATAAACCTAATCAAAGAGGCAGAGGATCTGTACTCAGAACACTGTAGAGTACTCATGAAAGAAATTGAGGAAGACACAAAGAAATGGAAAAACATTCCATGCTCATGGATTAGAAGAACAAATATTGTGAAAATGTCTATCCTACCTAGAGCAATCTACACATTTAATACAATACATATCAAAATCCCATCATTTTTTCAAAGAAATGGAAAAAATAATCCTAAAATTTATATGGAACAAGAAAAGACCCCAAATATGGGCACCCAGGTGGCTCAGTGGGTTAAGCCTCTGCCTTCAGATCAGGTCATGATCTCAGGGTCCTGGGATCGAGTCCCATATCAGGCTCTCTGCTTGGCAGGGAGCCTGCTTCCTCCTCTTTCTCTACCTACCTCTCTGCCTACTTGTGATCTCTCTCAGTCAAATAAATAAATAAAATCTTTAAAAAAAAAGAAAGAAAAGACCCCAAATAGCCAGAGAAATGTTCAAAAAGAAGACAAAAGTTGTACGTCACAATTCCAGACTTCAAACTCTATTACAAACCTAAAATCATCAAGACAGTATGGTACTAGGACAAAAACAGACACATAGATCAGTGGGACAGAACAGAGAGCCCAGAAGTGGACCCTCAAGTCTATGGTCAACTCAACTTCAACAAAGCAGGAAAGAATGTCCTGTGGAAAAAAAGACAGTCTCTTCAACAAATGGTGTTGGGAAAATGCAAAAGAATGAAACTGGACTATTTCCTTACACACACAAAAATAAGACTCAAAATGGAGGAAAGACCTCAATGTGAGACAGAAATCCATCAAAATCCTTGAGAACACAGGCAGCAACCTCTTCAACCTCAGCCACAGCAACTTTTTCCTAGAATCATCATCAAAGGCAAGGGAAGCAAGGGCAAAAATGAACTATTGGGACCTCATCAAGATCAAAAGCTTTTGCACAACAAAGGAAACAGTCAACAAAACCAAAAGACAACTGGCAGAATGGGAGAAGATACCTGTAAATGACATATTAGATAAAGGGCAAGTATCCAAAATCAATAAAGAACTTATCAAACTCAACACCCAAAGAACAAATAATCCAATCAAGAAATGTGCAGAACACATAAACAGGCATTTCTGCAAAGAAGACATCCAAATGGCCAACAGACACATGAAAGAGTCCTCAACATCACTCAGTATCAGGGAAATACAAATCAAAACCACAGTGAGATACTACCTCACACCAGTCAGAATGGCTAAAATTAACCAGTTAGGGAATGACGGGTGTTGGCGAGGGTTCAGAGAAAGGGGAACCCTCCTACACTGTTGGTGAGGATGAAAACTGGTGCAGCCACTCTGGAAAACAGTCTGGAGGTTCCTTAAAAAATTGAAAATAGAGCTACCTTATGATCCAGTAATTGCATACTGAGTATTTACCCTAAAGATACAAATGTAATGATACAAAGGGGCACATGCACCCGAATATTTATAGAGAAATGTCCACAAGAGCCAAACTATGGAAAGAACCTAGATGTCCACCAACAGATGAATGGATAAAGAAGATGTGGCATACACACACACACACACACACACACACACACACACATACATACACACACACAGTGAAATACTATGCAGCCATCAAAAAAGTGAAATATTGCCATTTGCAATGAGGTGGCTGGAACTAAAGAGTATTATGCTAAGCAAAATAAGTCAATCAGTGAAAGGCAAGTATCCTCTGATAGGAATTTGAGAAACAAGACAGAGGATCATAGGGGAAGGGAAGGCAAAATGAAACAAGATGAAACCAGAGAGATAGACAAACCATAAGACACTCTTAATCTCAGTAAACAAATTGAATGTTGCTGGAAAAGTGGGTGGGAGTGTTGGGGTAGCTGGGCGATGGACAAAGGGGAGTGTATGTGCTATGGTGAGTGCTGTGAATTGTGTAAGACTGAGGAATCACAGACCTGTACCCCTGAAGCAAATATTACATTATATGTTAAAGAGAGAAAGAAAGAAAGAAAGAAAGAAAGAAAGAAAGAAAGAAAGAAAGAAAGAAAGAAAGAACATGCACCATGACAACTCAAAAAGAAAGAAAGAAAAGAAAAAGGAAAAACAGCAGCCTAGAATCAAATAAAATATGCACAAGTTCAAGGATATTGCAAGACAACATCCTGACTGAGTCTAAGGAAAAAACTGGAATGGAAACGCAAAAGCATTATTGAACCAAAGGGAAAATTAGTATAACAAATATTGAAACATAACTAGTAAAAATGTGATTGGGATCATGATAGTCAAGTTTGAGAATATCATACAAAACAAAATGATAAAGAACAAAGAAAATTATTGTAAGGGAGTTGATAGATACAGAAGACATACAAAGGAGATGAAGTAATGGTTGACACTGTATTAGTTTCCTATGGCCACTGTAACAAATTATCCCAACCTTAACAGCTTAAAACAACACAAACTTATTACCTTACAGTTCTGGAGGTCATATGTCCAAAATGGGTTTCACTGATGTAAAATCAAGGTGTGTATAGGGCTGCATTCCTTCTGGAGGCCCTAGAGAAGAATCATTTCCTTGGCTTTTCCAGCTTTTGAGGATGCCTGAATTACTTGGTTCATGGTCCCTTCTTTAATTTTCAAAGCCAGCAGTGTAACAGCTTCAAATTTCTGACTCAGTTTCCATCCACCCATATTCTTTTCTGATTTTTGAAGGACTCTTGTGATTAATCTTGGATAATCTCATCATCCCAAGATCCTTAGTTGCATTTACTAAGGTCCTTTTCCATGTAAAATAACAGGTTCCAGGGATTAAAGCGTAGGCATCTTTTGGGGTGGGAGTAGGGAGCATTACTCTGCCTACCATAAAAACCAACACATATCCTGGTGAAATTTCAGAAGTGTAAGGGTAAAAAAAATCACATGGGAATCACAGGCAGGAAAGGTAAGTGACATACAGAAGAAAAGTTAGTTTTATCTCATACTTTTCTCTGGAAATAATAACAGAAAGCTAAAGTAATATTTATAAACTGCTGAGAAGAAAAACCGAGACTCAAGAATTTTATACCCCCTACATTTGTCCTTCAAGATAAAACAAACATTCCAAGTATGTAAGCCATTATGCCCATGAATTCTATTTGGGAAAAATAAATTCCTGAGGATGAAGTCCATTCATTTCAGAGTTGGATAAAAATAAAGAACCCAGGAACAGAAAAGTTAAATAAAATGACTGATGGTGAATCTGAATGCATTCAAACATAAAACTAAGACCAAAAAAAAAGGGTGAACTGTGGAACACACTTTTAGTGTCCCACCCAGAAGCCTTTACCCAGATGCCCCAGAGGAGCCAGAGTGCCCATTTTCCACTTGCTGTGAATATTAGACACCAATGTACTAATGGTAACCAGCCACTTCTCCAGAGAATTGTCCTTGACTCTTAAAAGAGATTTCTTGCGGAGGAAATTATGTCTACCCCTATGAACACACAGACAAACTTAGAGCCAGTGACTGACCAATATGGGGATACTCCATATTGTGTATCCATACTGTGATGTGGCTTCTACTCCAGAGCTCAGCCATGGCATGGGAGTGAGACTAGTTCTTACTTAAGGTCACATCCTTGCTATCCTGCTGCATCCCCTTCATTACAGGATTTCCCTGGAGGGAATGGATCCTCTTCTCAGGCTCTGCTTTAGGTTTTGATGTACACACACTATGGTTTGATAGTCCTTGTACTCATTCCTTCTTCTATTTCTTTGTTTTTCAAATATGTTTCAATTCCTTATTGTGGGCAAGTCATTTGTTTGTATGGGGTCAAACATCAGGAAGCTGTGGTGAGACTGGGCACTCACTTTCATTATTTCTTTAGAAGTCAGTCTTGGTCAGGGGATCTTTACATGCAGCTTTAAAACAATCTTGACTTATATATTTAGTCTAGTCAATCAATTTCACAATTCAGCAAAAATAGGAATAGAAGAGAATTTCCATGCTCTCTGCAAGCGGGATCTTTACCCTGATGAGTCACCTCTTGACAAGGCTCTTCTAAAATTCTTTGTGTACGTGCACCTAGGACACTCGCCAGCTCCGTGTAAACAGGCAGTTAATATGAGCTCATACTTCTAGTATTATGTCTGTTCTTACAAGCAGAAACAGTACTTGAGGTTGAGGACATAAAGCTCAATTGGGTTAATTAGCCAAAGCAGTTAACTTTATGTGTTTCCCAGAATGGCTCATTGATTCACACTATATTGACTGTAACAGAAAAACTAAAGAAACTGTTACTTACAGTACTTCCACAATTTATAATTTCAAAAGAGTTTAGGAGCTAAGAAATGGCTTATTTTAAAATTTCTTTTTAGTAGCCATGAGCTATTGAACTAACTGCAAAGCTGCTGTATAACAAAATTACTCAGTAGAAAACAAGGGGTGGGTGATAGCAGGGAAACAGTAAGCCGCAGTCTCCATACTGGTCAGGAGAATAGAATCTTCACACCAGCAAGCGAGCAGATGGAATAGGCCAATAGGTGGTGCTATTGCTATGTGGAATGCCCGGAAAAAGACAAAAGGAAGAACACGCGGTGGAAAATATTTGCCAGAAAAAACGCGGGACAAGAACACACCCCTAGCTTCTGAATTCTCCAAGAGGTGCATTGTTGTTTCCTCATAATTCCTGTCTGCGCTTGAACCATTACCTTATCATTAACTCATTGAGTTGAATTGTTCAATTTTTGTGTCCCAAGCCAACGCCATAGCCACCATGTCCATTTCATACTACATGTTGTAAGGAAGGATATTTATGTTAATGGACCTCTGATATTTCTCACCTGACTTGAAAAGACATCTAAACCCACGTTCAGGAGTAAATATACATGTGACAGAGATCTTTAAAAATAGAGGACAGTGTATATGGGGGGGCGGGCATCTGATTTCTACAACTATTGGTACAAAATTCCAATGTAATGGAAGGGAGTGGAATTCAGATGAAATAATTCCTTAACTTCCTAAACTAAAATGACAGACAAGTTTTTGGGCGTCTGGGTGGCTCAGTTAAGCATTGGCATTCAGCTCAGGTCATGATCTCCCGAGGCCAGAGCTCGGGCTCTGCATCCAGCTCTCTGCTGGGCGGGAAGCCTGCTTCTCCCTCTCCCACTCCCCCTGCTTGTGTTTCCTCTGTAGCTGTTTTTCTCTCTGTCAAATAAATAAATAAAATCTTAAAATAAATAAATAAAATGACAGACAAGTTTCAATAAAGTTTTGTAAAATTTCAAATAGTTCTCACAAGGACTATTAGCTGTGGGGACGGAAAGAGAGCAATGTAGGTAGTTAATAAATTGTGAAGAATGTTTAAGCATTGTTTTATGCATGGAGAATGGATTTTCTCTTTCTTCCTTTGTGATGGGATTCATCTTGTTAGTGTTAGCTTTCTGAAATCAGTCTTCACGGTTTGAAAAGAGGCCCAGGTGCAGAAAGGAAGTCATCTTGGGATAAAAATTTGACACAAATAATTAACCAAATTGTGGAGATTTTACCACAGTTGGCATGCATTTTAAGACTGATTTGTGGAGACAAATTATTTTTGACTCCAGTGGTCTCAAAAGAAGATGTTGGTCTCATCAAATGAATTTAGTAAGCATCTTAAATTATCACTACCCTTCAAAGAATCACAAAGAAAAATAAGTCATGTACAGCAAGGTAAAAAATAAGAAACATCAAAAATAATGCTTCATAAATTTTATAAAGTTCTTTCTTAGGCAACTCATAGTCTTGCAACCTTTATAAATAGGTGAAATAGCTAATTATGTTAGCTTACATTAATTGAATACCTACAGAACTATTTCAGCATTTTACCTCTTGCAATGATCATGAGTAGGTCATATAATTGTCCTCCTTTCCTAACAGAAGACACTGAAGTACAGAAAAGTTTAAGTAGCTCCCCAAAGGTATACAACTAGTAATCAACATTGCTGCAATTAAAACCCAGACAAGCTGACTTGTGCAATCATTCAATCATTATTTTTTTAAAGATTTTCTTTATTTATTTGTCAGAGAGAAACACAAATAGAGAGGAAACACAAGCAGGGGGAGTGAGAGAGGGAGAAGCAGGCTTCCCACCAAGCAGGGAGCCTGATGCGGGACTTGATCAGAGGACTCCAGGATCATGATCTGAGTGGAAGGCAGACACTTAACAACTGAGCCACCCAGGTGCCCCATCAATCATTATTTTTAAAGACAAAAGAGCATTGAAGTTTATATAATAATCTATTAGATATAGTGTTGAATTTAGAGCTAAAGTCTTAATGATTTATGGCCTGATGGTCTTCCCTGAATTACATTCCCTTTTGATTTAATCAACCCCAGAGGTGTCAAAAATTACACCTTGAGTATAAGTCCACCTAGACTGTACCAGTCTAGCTGGTCTACCACAGATACCTTTTTGCACATGATCAGTAAATTGAGTTATTCTGCTGTCCCAGGAACCTCCCCAGATATTAGCTCCCACCTGAGAAGTTTACTGTGGTTGGCTTACTGTTGCCATCAGTGGATAAGTGCTAAGAGAGAAATCTCTAGACTTTAAGAGTCAGAACTACCTCCCTTCTGTCAAGAAAATGGGAGAGTATGAGATCACATTTGGGTACAGGCATCTAGCATTCCTAAAAGCAACATGCCCAGTCTCCAATATATTCCAAAGGACAAATAAAAAGGATAGAAGAGCAGTGCATAAATTCAGATCTCAAGAAATAAGACAGCATTCTTATTGGCCAAAGGTTTTCTGACCTTTTTGGTTTATTCAAGTTTGGATGGTTCTTATAGTTTCTATAAAGGATACTGATTTTATTAGTCAGTTTAGACTGAGTTATGCTACAGTAACAAAAGATACCTTCTACCCTCAGACCTTAGTATCTTACAACAATAGAATTTTGTTCTTGCTCATTTTATATGACAATCATAGGTTGGCATTGGCTTTTCCATCTGGAGCCCACTCAGGCTGAATGAGCAGCCTCCTTCTGGGACCCTTGGCTCTGGGAAAAGAATGATGGTTACATCCCACCACAGCTACTAAGAGCTTTTGCTCACAACTCACATTTAACATTTCTGACCACATCTCATTGGCCAAAGCAATGATAGCTGATACCTGTGGGCCTGGAAGGTTTAATCTCTTCCTAGGGAGAAAGAGCTACCTAATATTGGGAACAACAATACAATCCTTCAGATGTATTGAATTATAGTGTATAAGTTTAGGAAGGCACCTATCTGAATAAATTAACAGGGTAAAAATGCAAGCATGCTCCAGCAGCTTCAACTTAATGTCACGAAAAAAATATTAAAGAAGCCTCAGCATTGAAGTTTCTCTCAACCTTTCCCTGCAGTAGTCATGTCAAGCTGCGGTAGCTGACTACAGAGGGGAAAGAGCAGAGCTCAGGGGTC
The DNA here is from genome assembly GCA_004023965.1 of Spilogale gracilis. Taxonomy (NCBI): domain Eukaryota; kingdom Metazoa; phylum Chordata; class Mammalia; order Carnivora; family Mephitidae; genus Spilogale; species Spilogale gracilis. The sequence continues at coordinate 105,248 of PITA01003197.1, forward strand.
TTCTAAGCCCAAAGTGCAATCACTCCTCAAGCACCAGCTATCCAGTGTGGGCCAGGTCACACAGCTTCTTATCTTGTCACATTGGCAAAAATCCAGGCCCTGCTTTTAACTCATGGGATTGCAATTCTTTTCAAGTTCATTGCCAGGACTTTATAAAGATTGATGGAGTGCTGGGAAGTCATTGGGTTGAAAGTCCAGATGTACATAAATCACATCACAGCATCATTTAATTCAGAATGTTTCTGCCCAAGTCATTACGGAATGGAAGCAGAGAGATTTATAGTGAGTCTTTGGGGATTTGCTGGTCTGAAAGGCAAGGGATATTAAATGTATAATTTTACTTCAGGATTCACTGCAGTTGTTTTAAATCGACTGAGACCTCGATTGCTGCTGATTTAAACTGTATTTTAAATGATTGGAAATATATTTGGGGGGCATTTTAAGATGAAGTGTTGAGTTTGATTTTTGGTGGTCCAAACTAAGATCTCATTTGCACAAATAAAGAAACCTATCCATCGATAAAAATTATGCCAGCAAACTCTTTTTATTTTAAAACACTGTTCTCCACCTTAACTTGTTCTAATCTGCTGATTTTTACATAAATCCATTTTGGGATAAAAGCCAAGATCTTGGGCGCCTGGGTGGCTCAGTGGGTTAAGCCTCTGCCTTCAGCTCAGGTCTCAGGGTCTGGGTCTGAGGCCGCATTGGGCTCTCTGCTCAGCAGGGAGCCTGCTTCCTCCTCTCTCTCTGCCTGCCTCTCTGCCTACTTGTGATCTCTCTCTCTCTCTCTGTCAAATAAATAAATAAATAATCTTAAAAAAACAAACAAACAAGATCTTTGTGTTGGATGAGAGAATGTCCCATATCCTTCTAGTCTCGAGCCTAAGGTCAGTCTACATTTATAATCATCCCAGTTTTCACAATGAGAGACATGAAAGGGTACAATCCCAATGTATGTCCTCGGGGTCTCACACGAGCCAGGGAACTTGAGTTTTAAGTCTACAAAGTAGGTGAGGTTTGCTCTAGTTTGCTCGGAGCCCATTTCCATCTTGCTTCCTTTGTTCAAGTCTCTTGATGTTCTTTAATGTCTCGTTTCCCCTTTTTCCCTTTTCCTACCAAAATCTATTCTTTAGGATAAATTATTTTTATTAAAAATTTTCCAGCAGATCTCCATCCCTCACTGACAGGAAATTGTATTTGTAACATAGGCCACAGAATGCAGCTATCAATTAAAAAACCCAACATTTTAGCCAAAGGAATGATGTTCTAATGGGAAATTAAAGACAATTAAAAGTGAAAGTGGAATACATTCCTCTCTTTTGTAAAAATCAGTGGAGAAAATATAAAAGCAATGATCCAAAAGGGCAATTGGTTTGTACTGATGTTACCTTTCTGCCATCCCCTCTGAAAAATTTACAGGAATTTTTGATAGAACAAATTCTTAAGTGTCGGGGACTAGTGTTGGGGACTTGCGTGATCCGCCCCTCCCAAGCCACTGGAAACTTTGGTGGAGGTACCATGAATGTGAATGAAAGCCCCTCCGGGCTTTCCCACCTAGAATCCGGAAAGCCACTTATCCTGTGGGCTGGGGCAATATGTCCTTTGTGTACTTATCCAAGACATAAAGTTCCATTTAATCCTCCTCCTGGTAATCATATCTCTGTATATCTTATCTGTATTCCTTGAACCCTCTGCCTCAATGGTCTCAACTTCTGTGAGTTTAAGCAATCACTCCGTACCCTGTAGTAACAATACTAATCCTGTCTCTAGGGTGGGTGCAAAAGCAGTTAAAGATTTAACTGCACCACCCAACTTCCTCACTTTTGAATAATAAAAGACTGGGGCCCCTGTCAGTCAAGAGAGACAAAGGCAGAGCCAGAGGCAAAGGAAAAGGCAGAGAAAAAGGCAGAGAGCCTGCAAAGAGAGACAAAAGCAAAGAGAGACTGAAGCAAAGGGAGGAGAGAAATGAGAAGCAGAGAGACAGAAACAGAGATGCAAAGAAAGCAGTAGAAAAAAGTAGCAGACAGAGAGCAAGAGAGACAGAAGCAGAGCAAGAGGGCCAAAGCCAGAGCTAGAGAGCTAGAGCTAGAAAGTCAATGCTAAAAAGCCAGAGCATGAGCCTGAGCCTGCTTCATAGGTCTCTCCTGACTGACCTCGGGTCTGTCGGGTCTGTCAATTTGCATCTGATCTCCGTGTCTGTGTCATTATTTCGCCTGCCAGACATCCCGTCATTCGGGACCCACATCTCTGCTGAGGCTGGTCCCCGGCAGCGACACTTAAGGGAGAAGAGAAGTTTCTGTGCCAGTGTGACCTCTGAAAACATATTGTTTATCGGTAAGGAAAGTCTAAACTTGCATTTTTTTCTAATTAATACTAAAACTAATTTAACTTTATATAAATAACATATCAGAAATTTTGAATGTACACATTGATCAAACGGTTTATGTAAAGTTAGATGTATTAAATGTTCCTTTTTTAAAAAAAAACTGTTCTTTTTTTTTTAAAGATTTTATTTATTCCTTTGAAGAGAAACACAGCTAGAGAGGGAACGCAAGCAGGGGGAGTGAGAGAGGGGGAAGCAGGCTTCCCCCAGAGCAGCGCCTATGCGGGACTCAGGATTGTGACCTGAGCCAAAGGCAGACGTTTAATGACTGAGCCACTCAGGCACCCCCAAAAACCTGTTCTTTAATTGCAATTACAATAGAAAATTTGAATTTTTCCCTGGCTGTAACTTCTCTAGCAGCTTTGTAAAATAAGAAGGTTGAATTTATGAGATAATATTTAAAGGTGCTTGGTTTTAAAGTTTATCATTGGTTCTTTCACTTAAAGACAAGCTTCTTTAGTAAGGTGAGTAAGCACAACAGGGTCTCTCAGTTAAATTGGAGCAAGTTTGTATTATTTAAGCTATATACACCTGCATTAACCATCACAATGCATGGTTACAACATAATTGTACAATATAACCCTATATAATTTAATTCAAATAAAAATTATTTTGCATTTATTATTTAATGTCATCTGCAGAAAACCACCAATTCCTAACATTGAGCTTTAAGCGAAAAAAAGCACTATTGATCACTATAAAACATTTTATAACTTGAAACTCCTTTCCCAATTATAATTACCTACCATTCCTCCTTTCCTATATGTGGAAAGGTATATTATTTTGTTTGTTTGGGTTTGTATATATGTGTGTGTGTGTGTATGTGTGTGTGTGTGTGTGTGAAGAGTTTATCTATTGAGAGAGAGAGTGGAGTGAGAGAGAAAGCAGGAGCAGATGGGAGGGGAGCAGAGGGAGAGGAAGAAACAGACTTCCCACTGAGCAGGGAACCTGAGTCTGGGCTCCATCCCAGGACACTGTGATCATGACTTGAGCTGAAGACAGATGCTTAATCCATTGAACCACTCAGGTGCCCCTAAAGGTATATTGTTTTTGAGCTTTATTTAAATTATTCTCTTCACATTGTTCTTTTGATTTTTACCTCCATTCCACCCACCTAATCTATTCTTTAAGAAGTATCACCATCTTTATCTACTGCACATTATCTTTTTTTTGTATTTTATCAAATATTTACTTAACGAATATAGGGACTTGGTAATAAAAATTTGGACCATACACAAGTGCACAAAATGAAAACATAAAAGTCTTTCTCTCCCCCCACACCTGTCCTACTGCCCAGAGAGAATTAATTTAACATTTTTTGGTTTTGGTGCTCCCTGGTGATTAGCTCTAAAATTTTAGATCGGTCCTATCCAATAGAAATATAATGTGAGTCACAATTAACTACTTTAGCAGGTATATTTAAAGGGGTGAAAATAATTTTGATATAATATTTTATTTAATCCCATCTAAAATGTTGTCATTTCACATGTATTCAATATAAAAACTATGAGTGAGCTATTTTAAATTCTGTTTTTTTAATGTGAAGTATTTTGTACTGAGAACACGTATCAATTCAGATTAGTTACCTTACAAATGTTCAATAGTCACACGTGGTTGGTGGCCACCATATAGGACGTCACAGGTCTAGATAATATACTTATAAATTTAGTGTGTTATTTAGCAATTTTAAACAGTATTTGCTGATTTCTAGCCATGAAAATGAAAAATTTAATACCTTCTCTACCCATCATATCTTACGAGTCTTGTTAGATTTGTATTTTTGGTTCTCCCATTGGTTCTTTTTATTATTTATAAAATTATACCAAATCTTAATTTTTCACACCAATTATAAACAGATTGAATTCCAACTGTGCAAGATGTGGAAATCCATATTTTCTCACTTCTCTTCATCTCCCTCCATTATTTTTAAATTAATGGTTCTAACCTATATATTGTTTTATCACTATAATAAACTTTCTTGTCATGTTTTAGGTTTCCAGAAATGTAAAATTAGTGGATAGCATTCAGAATGTTAAGAGTCTAGAAGCATTTGTAGTCAAGCAGTGTGATTAAACCCTTTGGAAATATAATTTCACACTCTTAATGTATGTTACATGAAACAGAACATTCTGAGTATTAAGGACCAATACCTTCTCATTTCTAATATTCTATGTCTTACTCAAAAGTACACTTCATGGGGTGCCTCGATGGCTCAGTTGGTTGAGCATGCAACTCTTGACCTCAGTTCAGGTCACGATCTCAGGATTTTGAGATTGAACCCCACGTGAGGTTCCGTGGTCAACTGGGAGTGCACTTGAGACCCCCTTTCCCTCTCCCTCTCCTCCATCTCATACACACAAGTGTTCTCATGTTGGCTCTCTACCTCTCTCATAAATAAATAAAAAAAAAAGGTAGATGATAGATAGATAGATAGATAGATAGATAGATAGATAGATGATAGATAAATAAAATCTTAAAAAGGCACATTTGGGGGCACCTGGGTGGCTCAGTCGGTTAAGCTTCTGACTCCTGTTCAGGTCATGATCTCAGAATCCTGAGATCAACCCTCTGTCAGGTTCCGTGCTCATCAGGGAGTCTACTTTACTCTCTCTCTGTACCCGTCTCTCTACTCATGCACTCTCTTTTTCTCAAATAAGTAAAATCTTTTTTTTTTTAATAACATTTCAGTTTAGTTTGCTTCATTTGAGGACACAGCTTCATCATTCAGCTTTATGTATTTTCTTGAATTCTCTCGCTACTTTGCATTTACCTTGTTAACTAAGAAATATCCTGGTCATTTTGTCTTTAGATCATCAAAATTTTTAATCATGCCATTTAATACAGGAAGTTGTCTTCTTAAAAGCTATCTCTGATAGCCTACCAACTTGCTTTTTAAATTTGAATTTATTACCTTGTATGTCTGCTGCTGAGTTGTGATTCTGGGATTTAATTCCATTGCCCTATTAGTTAAATTCAGTTTTTTATACACCAAGTATTCCTCTTTTAACAAAGACATATTTTATTGGATTATGTCTTCTAATAATTTTTTCAAACACATGTAAGAGAGGTAAAACTGGCATATTTTAATTTCCCAAGAAATATCATATTTCTACTGGAGCCTTGCATGTTGTAAATTCACATTAGTGTGTTCCTTCCCCCTGGCAATTACAACCCAAGTGACTCAGTTACACAGTTAAAGTGATAAAATGAATCCCTGAACTTCTCTCCACTAGAGAAGCAAGTGGCGAAGCAATATCCTGCACCTGACCACACTTTACCCTTAGCCACTGTTTCATACCAGTTGGGAAATCAGAGTTTCATTATACAGCCCTCCTGGTAGATACTTGCAGGATTTACAACACACTTTAGCACATTTAGAAATGTCCTTTGCCCTGACCACAACTTACAAAGACCTAATTGCCTACTTGGAGCCTTTGGGAAGTTTGTTTTTTGTTTTTTGTTTTTTAAGATTTTATTTATTTGACAGAGAGAGAGATCACAGGTAGGCAGAGAGGCAGGCAGAGAGAGAGAGGAGGAAGCAGGCTCCCCGCTGAGCAGAGAACCTGACGCGGGCCTGGATCCCAGGACCCTGAGATCATGACCTGAGCCAAAGGCAGAGCCTTTAACCCACTGAGCCACCCAGGAGCCCGCAGGAAGTTTTAAATACCTTCTGTGAACGAGGAGAAATGCGGACATGTTAGCCACGCTGATCATTTTCATGGTGGATCTCGCACTTGCTTTGGCCACGTTTGGTCTCCTCTACGCTGTTTCCTTAATAGCAACCACAGCTGTGTTCTTCTTCGTCCTCTTCTATCTTTTCAAAGGGATGGATAAACACTGTGACTTCAGCAAGGACGGAGTCCGGGGACTGGGTTCCAGCAGTGCTACTGTGAAGCCATTTGCAGACAACGTGGGGAGAGTCAGGTCCAGGATGCTCCCCGCCCATTTTCCAGCTGCAAGAGAAGAGGCACAAGGAGTGTGTTTCTGTCTGCTAGAGAGCGAGGAGCCCTCTGAGGTGGAGGAGGGGTGCAGGAGGACCTGCAGGATGTTGCACCCATCCAACGGAGAGGTATTTTTTGAAAGACATCTTGTCCCCCAAATTAGATCAGCTTCTAGTCCCATTAATTCTGGGTTCATCACTGCTGAGTGCTATCTTTTATTAAATAAAAGAAACTTGTGTACAATATTACATTTTATTCCTTAAGGAATTTGGACCCACCAGTATCTTCTGTATGAGGTTATTTATTTATTTTTTGTATGAGGTTATTTTTAAGGTGGGCTGGTGTCATGTTCATTTTTATTATCCCTTTTGTGAATGAGATTCTACAAGTAACAAGTATGTTTGAGGTGAGAGGAAGAAAACCAGTGTTTCATATCACTGCCCTCCATTTCTCCAAAAATGGGGCTCTATAGGGGCTACAAACAATTTTCAGCTGAAAGTCTCACTTACCCAATAAATCAGGGGAATCCTACCTGTGTTATTTTCTCTCCAGGCATTGGTCAGCCACAGGTCAAAAGTAGTTGGAATTTTTGTTTAAGTCTTCTCTAGCAGTTTGACTAAAAGCCTGGGTAGAAAAAGGAAGTTTGAGAATCTGGGTGTTCTATCTATGGGTTCTTTCCTTGACTCCAAGTAGCTGTCCTCAAGTGGAGAGTGTATTTTCAAAATGGTCCTTGTAGCAAAAGCAGTATTTGAAACATATAAGATGACAGAAAGAAGACTTCCTCTATTTTTGGTTGGTGCCCGGGAGCCCTAGAGACTTTAAGGGGGGAAAAGTCATGGTAGTGTGATGATAAGGCTCTAAACTCTGAAACAGGACTCCTGTGGCATTACTGAGTGGTTTGCTCTATTTTATCACTTTGGTGTAGCAGAGACAGACAGATCAGTTTTATCTTCTTTTTGTCGGGTAAATGGCCACCATAGGCAGTCTGCGTTTCGGGGTTTCTGGTGTAAATCTATATAGTCTATGGCACATGGATATATTTTCTCAGTAACAGTATGTGGCTTGTTTAGAGAAGACTGTGGCAAATTGATTCCATTTTAGTCATCATGATTACAGCTTCTTAAAACCAAGCCCTGTCCTTATATTTCACCTTCATTGCCTTGTGAACTCTTCATATCTAAACTTTTTCAAGTATTTCTCCCTAACAAAAGAAAAATCATTTTAGTCTATAAGATAAATGAAATTAACTCCTTACCAAAAAAAGTGGCAAAATTTGCCTCAATAAGGAAAAGAGAATGAGCTTAGTCCCACAAACAACAAATACTTAAACTTTTAGTTCATATTCAGCATCCTCGCCACACACACACACACACACACACACACACACACACACACACAAAACCAGAAGGAAAATAATTACGTGAGATGATGTGTTAACTAGCTTGATTGTGGTGACTACTCCACAATGTATACATATATCAAAACCTCAGTTTCGATACCTTAAATATATTCTAAATATGTAATATTATAGGTTATTATTACATTATTATAATTATATGTTACACATAAAACGTCAAGTTGTACTCATTAAATATATAAAATGCTTAATAAAGTGAAAAGAAAAGGAATGGGAAAAATAAAAAATAAAATGCATCAAGAAATGAAAAAAAAATACTTAAACTTTTAGCAAACAATGAATTGACTTTAGGTTAATAATGTTACCCATATTTCAGTCATGGTGATTGTCAAGAGTGTAATAACTGCTCCAAAATGGATGACTTTTGTTGAATAAGTACAGACTGTAGTAAGGGATTTATTTTTTTTTTGATTTTTTAAAGATTTTATTCGTTTATTTGACATAAAGAGAGAGATAGAGAAAGAGCTCAAGCAGGTGGAGCACCAGGCAGAGGAAGAGGGAGTAGCAGGCTCCCCGCTGAGCAAGAAACCCAATGCAGGACTCCATCCCAGGACCCTAGGATCACGACCCAAGTCAAAGGCTCAACGGACCAAGTCACCCAGGTGCCCCTGTAGTAAGGGATTTAAAAATAATTCTCCATTACACAGTTTCCAATTCTATGTCCACATGTAGCATGTGGGGTGTACAACCAGACCATACTTTAAACTGTTGCCTGTGTTTCCCACCTGTGTCCAATTTACAATCACAGAGGCATTATTTTGTGAAATGGTTTTTCAAATCTAAGAAAACTCAGCTATCATGCAAGATCACAAAAGTGGTACACAGTGTGTATATATTTGTCTTTAAGTCTTAATTCACTCAACAAATTATCTGGAAGGCACAGAAGGATGAGATCACAGCTTAGGTCAATTTGATTCAAAAAGGCAGAAGAACAGGTCCTAAATATGAGCATTGTATGAAGTCAGGGATCCTAGGGAAGAACTCAGGGCAGAGGTGAGGGAGAGGAGCATGGAGAAGGGAAGAAAGAACATGACATGCAAGGCTTGGGTGTGATTAAACTGAAGGGCCCTGGACACCTGGATGTCTTGGTTGATTAAGCAACTGCCTTCATCTCAGGTCATGATCCCAGTCCCACATTGGGCTCCTTGATTAGCAGGGAGCCTACTTCTCTCCTTCCTGCTGTGACCTCTGCTTGTGCACACACACTCTCTCTCTGACAAATAAAAAAAATAATCTGAAAAAAAAAAATAAACTGAAGGGCACGAAGTCAAGCAAAATACAAGTTTGCCTTGTAGAGCTTTTGGACACTGAAGAAACTTCAACACTCAACCGTGCTAGCATTCCTAGGTAGTGAGCCACAGCTGTACCCCAACAAAGATTTATTTTACAGTCTCTGCCACTTGTCCCAGGGTTCTCTTCTATTCCATGTGTTCCCATTGTAAAGGATTAGGTCATTGATGATGATTTGATAAGAAAAGAAACCAAAGGTGTTTTATATTCTGAATATCTTGAGGCTCGTCCTCAGTGTCCACTGCACACCTGTCTTACAGGTGCCTTCAGAGACCTGTTGGCCCTGTGGGGTTTTGGGGGCACATGTAGCCAGGCTGAAGTAACTGCCTTGAGGTCTTTTTTTTGCATCCAATGCCATGACTATCCATTAGCTGTTATGTGTGTTCCAGAAACTTAGCTTTAATTTAGTGAAATTTTAAATGCTGTTAAATGAGACTTCATTTCTTTTTTTTTAATGTTTTTAAAAAGATTCTTATTTATTTGACAGAGGGAAACACAGCCAAAGAGGGAACACAAGCAGGGGGAGTGAGAGAAGGAGAAGCAGGCTTCCCACGGAGCAGGGAGCCTGATGTGGGGCTCCATCCAGGGTCTCCAGGATCATGACCTGAGCCAAAGGCAGTCGCTTAACCAACTGAGCCACCCAGGCACCCCTTTTTAATTTTTTTAAAATATTTTATTTATTTATTTGACAGAGAGAAACACAGCTAGAGAGGGAACACAAGCAGAGGGACTGAGAGAGGGAGAAGCAGTCTTCCCGCCAAGCAGGAAGCCCGATGTGGGGCTTGATCCTGGGTCTCCAGGATCATGACCTGAGCCGAGAGCAGTCGCTTAACCAACTGAGCCACTCAGGCACCCCGAGACTTCATTTCTAAGACATATTATTTACCAGTGATTCAACTAGGGCTCGTTTTAGCTTTATCTTATAGAATGTAGAAGCTCAGTCTTAAATCCAAAGGACCTTGAAAGTCTTTGAATACACTTCTCATCCAATTAAGAAATATATTCTGCAATATCCCTGAAAGATGGTTCTTCAACTTCTACTTAAACATTTTTCTGAGACGCACAAAGTAGCCCATTGTTAAGAAGTTCTTTATAACATCCAATAGAAGTCTGAGTCCCCGCAACTGCCATCTCTTTGTCCT